>JACAXG010000133.1:0-159329 GCA_018881555.1 Amblyornis subalaris | reverse complement strand
TTTTTTCACCCCTCCTTCCCTCCTCACATACCCCTTCCCTTCCTAAATTTAATTTCTTTTCTCCATTTACATCATTCCTTTCCCTTCTTTTTCTGGATCAGTTCATCAGTCTAGTTTTCTCTATAAACAATACTTTTTTAATTTACCAAAGAAGTGGTTAGAAGTTGTGATAAGAAARGAAATCAAGAATGCTTAAGCCAGTTTAAGAAGAGTTGTGCAGAACCATTCCTATACTCAACAAAGTGAAACTTTTATTGTATATTTCAATACTCACCTCTCGTAAATTCAAACCTCGACTCCAGATTTTGGCAGCATTTATTTATTTGTCTGCAGTGATCTCTGCTACAGTCATTGAAGAGCTGATGCTTTTAAAAGCTTCACCACAGAACATTTTTGAAATTCCTACTCTTAAGCACTTGTCATGATTTTTGAACTGTACTCCTGCTCCCTTTTCCCCACCCACTCTGGTGAGAGAGAAAAAAGGCAGAGATTACTGGCTGAGATTAGAATTTACTGGAAACAGCAATGAGATAAGAAAATTAATAGTAACAGCAACAATACTAATAACAATAGCATACAAAGGAGAGGGTATTTTAAATGCAAATTGCTCACCGACCTGAACTGACATGGCACGACCCCAAGACAATGAACAAAATGTTGACTGGACCCTCTGTGTCACTATTTGTTCCTGACTGCAAGGCCCTTCTTCTTGGAAGTGAGATTCCCTTACTTCTGCCTCCCAGCAATGATGTGCGTGGTATAGAATAACAACCTAGACATGCCCACACAGCTCCAGGCTCTGCCGTCTGATGGCTACTGTGAAAAAATAACCCCTTTCTTGGCCAAAACCAGGACGGCATTATAGGAATTATCAAGCAAATTTTTCAAAAACATAGACTTAATTTTTGTCAAAGTTTTGGAGTGCTTGTGTCCTTATTATATGTCCATATAGCTGGTGACACTATTTGTATTTCTGTGATGTACATGTATACCCCATGTTTTCATAATTTTAATACATTTTGATGTTTATACTTGAAAAAGGAGTGGTAGAATCTGTCTTCCTTTCATTTTATTCTATATCTGCATTGATATTTCTAGTGTATATATATACACATATACATTAGACAAAGGTAATATGCACTTCCAAAGTATTTAATTGATATATTTAGACAGTCTATATCTCATTGTTGGGTATCTGAACATGTGGGCTTGTTCCTGAATTTGGAGATACTTTTTGCACTTTTTCTTCTGTCATGTCCACTTCACTTCTACAGACCACAGAAATTCACACTCCAAAAGCTTACCAACATGCAGCTCATCTCTGATTGTACTGCTCAGAGATGCAGAGTCTTTATACTTTTTGTTTAGAAAAGAAAATTCATCTAATATCAAGTAGAATCACTACTGTCTGTCATTTTCCTTCTGAATAAATGTGGGCTTTCAAGTGTAGACAAAGACCTGTATTGACTTCTGTTTCTGCTAAACTAATCTAAACCTTGCTAAGGTCAAGATTTGAAGCATTGATCAATGCAATAACATTTAGCATGCAATTTCCTCTTCTTCAGCAACTAGAGTGACTTCAGAGAATTGCTTGAAATCTGTGATATAGATGCTCTCAAGGAGTTAAATATTTTCTCCTACCCTTTCATTTTGAACATCATTTCACTGGTTTACTTTGGCTGCACAAATAGCTACACTGAATAATAATTTTTAATTCAACGGAATAATTTTATAATGTTTTCCATTCATAATGAAGAGAAATGTCACTGAATGGCTTTGTCAAGAGGAACTGAATTGCAATATCTTGCCTTTCTGGAAGAAATGTATCTTTCTCTGATTTTAGGTCAGATTGTCACTGAAATACCTTATTTCAGCTATTCTTTTCTTTATTCACTTTAATCACAGAATATAGAAAAGACCTCACTGACTTATATTTTGAGGCTTTCCACTTCTTGGTATTAAACCATACTCTTAGATTTACAGGACTGCATTTATCAGTACAAACCTCCCACACATCAGTATTTTATTCACCTTTGAGCAGCTGGTTAAGTCTCAGCTAATAACAGAACAGAACAATTGACAGCACCTGCATACTGATTTTAGATAAATGACAGGTCCATGGCACAAAAGTTGAACTTTCATCTGTGATGTATGATAAGACCTTTTCAAATGAAACAAAGAACACTAGCTGAGTGATTTTTGTCACAATAGAAAGCATTTTGGAGAAAAAATTAAGAAAAGCTTGAAGTATATTCACAAATTTTATTATTGCTGTGGTTAATGAAATTTACATCTATTGATTTACACCTTGGTAAATCACTTACTGATCTTTCTAAAGATCAAATTTAGCTGAGAAATACATAATTTGTGAAATCTGCATCCTGCAATTGTTTTCTGCCGCTCTGAGGACTAAGAAGTCCAGGCTGACATAGAAATGTTTCTGAGCTGGGATATATGTGTTTTACAAGAAGAGGAAATTTCCATTCTTACAACTGTTCTTTGCAGCTTCCTGAGACATTATTTAAAATGTGTAACAGCTTAATCTGATCTATTTGTGCTGAAGTTCACATTGACAACTATGTCAATACATTTTGACATCCAACACATTTGAAAGACTTTTTACTTAGGCCTATAGGGACAAGACAAAGGACAATAATTTTAAACTGGAGGGCGGTAGGTTTAGACTGGATGTAAGGAAGAAATTTTTTATGATGAAGGTGATGAGGCAATGGGACAGGTTGCCCAGGGAACCTGTGGATGCCTCATCCCTGGGAATATTCATGACCAGGTTGGATGGGGCTTTGTGCAACCTGGTCTAGTGTAAGGTGTTCCTGCATGATGGGCAGGTGGGTGGAACTGGATGATTTTTACAGTCCCTTCGAACCCAACCCGTTCTATGATTCTATAATTCTATTTCACAAGGTGTACTTTGGTATAGGAAAAAAAGGTTAGCACAATATAGGTAATTGCCTGGGATTAATTTTTTTATTCATATCAGTAACAGAATGATGTTTTATATTAAGCAGATAACTTGCTTTTGTTTGCGAAAAAAAAAATTCAGCTGGATTGTTTGGTAGAATCCATTAGTCAAACAGATTAGGTTTGGTCTGTATGCTTAACTGCACTTTTTTTCTCTCTCTTTCTTGTAGTTTGCTCTGACTTCTATTTTTTTGTTTTACTTTGAGTGTTAGATTTAAGCAGCAGTGAAAAATAGGCAGCAGTKGTAATGTTCCCCAGGTCTTGAATTTAAATATGCTCCATAATGATGATTTGCATTAATATAATTCAAAATCATCAGTCTCTTGACAAACAAATTTTAGTACAGATTCACTCAGAACTTCAAACAAGGCACATAAAGCAGTTTTCAAACCTTGTTGATATTTCAGATTCTAATTAAAAAACCAAGTTTAAAGTTTTATTTTAAAGCTTTGCTTTATTTTATGGAAATACATATTTTGTAGAACCTATGAGCTTAGGGAAAACTAAACAAAGACATTTCATGATCCTAGCAATAGGAAAAGCAGTCTCCAAAACATTTCTACTCAGAAGGATATCCAGAAGGCTTATATTTTATCTTTCTCTGGAAAAGAGTAAGCTGAGTTCAGTCCAGGTTAAGACATTGTTCTTGTTTACCCAGATGCAACCTACCTGGTGTCAAAGTTCCATAAATCAGAGCAGGGTTTGGTCAGTGCTTTGTGATATCATTTGTGGCTGGAATATTTTTATTCAGACATGTTTACAGGGATTCGAGAAACAGCATGGAAGAACACCTGACTTCAGCCAAAATGTACTGTACAAATTCTACCTTAAGTTAGATCTTTATTAGATTTTTCAAATCATAGTGTAACTCGTTTTGACTCAAGAAATTAACTAGTATTAGATCCCATATCAGTACAGCTGAGTGAAACTCTGCAAAATTATCTGTCTGGTGAAAAAAAGAGAAAGGTTTTGGGGGACTAGAAATTATACTGAATTGGTGGGAAATAGTRATTGTTTCAGTCAATACTAAAAATTATTAATATTTTCAAAACAACAGTTTGATTTTGCAATAATTCTTCAGCACTTCAGAAACATCTCTGTTTGGGCAAGATATTTGATGAGAAKGAGGGAATTAGATTCACAACACTGTGGGTGGTCCTATATCACAGAGTGCAGTGGTTRAAATAACCTCTAGGAGGTGGGAGATGAACCCTCAGATCCATCTGAAACAGAGGTGGAATCCAGAGCATGGATTTGAAACAGTGTTTATTATCTCCCCAGTGTGTTTTAAATAGCTAGCAAATGCGGTACTTGATGCAGAGTAGGACAKCATCAACAAAAAGCAAATTGAGCTCTGAACACCAGCCTTTAAAATACTGATAAGGGCATTGGCTTGGGAATTTGATTTTTAAATTTCATGTTAATTGTTAAGACAGAACTCCCACATACCAACTAAGTATTCCAACCAGTCCTTTTGTCACAAGTGTTACCAGAGAGGAAAAAAGGTCAGGCTGCCAGGGCTTGATCTTCCATCACCATCACACTTTCCATCTCTACACAGCTCCTGTACAGTTTCCAATCACACACTCCTCATTGGTATACAGTGCCCCAGCTTCTCACTAGCTCCTCTACCATTGAAAAGTACCTAAATTGCAAAAGGGAACGGGAGTATAGGTGTGTCAGGGTGTATCCCTGCTCTTCTGTTATTGACGTGAGCATATYTGTATCATGTATCTTGGCACAAGGATGTGGCACCAACATGTAATCCATGCAGGTGCACCACCCATGCAGAAAGGAGGGAAAGAAGTTTCTCTTCTGCATGTCTTCGTGGTTGTTTTAATAGAATCAAAGAATGTTTTGGGTTGGAAGTGACCCTAAAGACCATCTTCCCTGCCCTTTTCTTCTTTCCCTTCCCTTCCCCTCCTCTTCTCTCCCCTTCTTGTCAGGTGTTTCAGCTTCCATCATTGTTACTAACAACTTCACACCAAGCAGAGAAAAGTGTACCACAGGAAAAATGTCCATTTTATGTTTTATAGATGTATAGAATAAAATATCAACACCCAATATAACATAATGCATTAACATTTGCCACGAAGATAGTAACACCAAATTCATTGTAAAGTTTGTAGTATTTTTTTTTCTATTTTGGATTAAAAGCAAGGAATATTGCTTATATCACCAAGATCAACTCAAAAAGAGCATGCTGTGTATAAGCCAAGTATAACTGATATATTTACCTTAACATTCATGAAGACGATGATGGACAAGAGTAGTTAACAATGCACGTGCAACCCTGACCTGGGATACCACTGATGTGGCTTTTTCCATGTGTGCACCGGGAAAGGATTAAAGCCTCTCTCCCCTTCTGAGTAGCTGTGTGTAAATGTTGTCTCTGTCTCCAATAATCACCAGGGACGTTCACAAATGTATATGAAAGCAGACACTGGCCTTCTGTGCTGCCCAAAACACAGGTGCCTCCTTATGTGAGCAAATGCTGCACTAACATCAGAGGTAATAACTAGTGCCCCATGGAGCACTGTCTGCATTCTGCACAGCTGTGCTGGCACTGCATTTTCCCTGATGACTCTTCCTTAATTTTGAAAGGAAGGGGAAAAAGGATAGTGTCCACACATAAGTATGAAGTGTAAGGAATTGCACAGCCATCTTTTGCCTCATTTATTCCTTTTGTGATCTCAACACATAATTTAATGCATGCTTGGTTGCGTAAAATGGGTTTGGTAAAGCTGAACCCTGTCAGATCTGAAACAACACCCTTTTCCCAAACTGCTCCTAGGAAAATGGAAAGTGATACCCAAGTGACTCACGTGGCAATTTGGATTCCATAAGAATCACAAAAAAAAGATCTTTTAAATAGTTGAAAATTGTACAAAATAGGTTCTAACTGTTTTTTAATTTTGTTTCTAAATTGCCCCACATTGTACTTTCAACTTGCGTTCATAATTTGAGATTATAACACTGTGGACTCATAAAGTATTGATAAACAAAGCTTTATTCTTTACTTGGTGCATTCTTAGAACACAGGTATTTCCCTTACACGCACACTCTCGTGTGTACGTGACATAAACAGGGCCCATCAAAGACGGAAAGGGGCAGGCTAAGAAGGGAAGCAGGACAGCTGAAGTATTTTAGTTTCACGAAATCATTAAATAACCTGATACTTGCACTTTTGCTCC
The DNA here is from genome assembly GCA_018881555.1 of Amblyornis subalaris. NCBI lineage: Eukaryota > Metazoa > Chordata > Aves > Passeriformes > Ptilonorhynchidae > Amblyornis > Amblyornis subalaris. The sequence goes on along the minus strand of JACAXG010000133.1, from coordinate 153,156 downwards.
ATTGCTGTAGTATGGTGTACGGGAAAGGAGAGGGACTATTCAGAAGGTTCCTATTGCGCATACAGTTTATAAATAGGTGTGTTACAGGAATACATGTAAAAAAGAAAAGTTCTAAGCCATTAACTTAGGTATACAAGGGTTGTAGTGTAGTATCACAAGGATCTTTTCCAAAGCCATGTTTGTCAGATTGTTTGATGTCTCTATTCCTTTGCACAGCACACATGCTCTCTGTGTCTCCCAGACACTAAACCCTATCACCTTAAGGATATATGTAGCTCGTCCTCAGTATCTAAGCAGAAAGGGACTTCATTTTCAGTAGGAGGAAACCACATTCTTTCCAGACAAGTCACTGAGTGACTTCATTCATGTATCTGGTTCATCTGACTCAGCCTAGACAAATATGTCTGTGTTCATTGCTCTATGACTCTTCTCCAGTCAAAGGAGGTAAACTGATGTCAGTTAGAAATCAGATCAGACTTCTGGTGTGGGCTCTTCAATCCCAGACTCTTATGTCAATTTAGCTTTAAGGATACCTAACTGTATTAAAAATATCTATATGAATCACTCAGATCAATTTAAGACTACCAGCTGAAGGCTGTTACAGTAATCAAACCATCCAATTAAAACCAAGTTCCTTGGAGTGGTATATTTGTACAATGTTAGTATATGGTCACTTAAATTGGTACATTTTTGGTGTGTAGATTCTCCTTGAAGCTCACCATCTGTTAGGTTGTAAAGCTATTTGCTCTTCAAACAAATTAGACACTTGAGAGGCTTTACACTATAAAAAGAACTATTTTTTTTCCATAAAAGTCATGTCTTCCTAATAGTGATAAAAACCAAATAAGGGTATATTTATCACCAAGGGCTAACGGTTGGAAAAAAGCCATCCTTTCTAGTAGTATGCTTTGGGTACATTCTCAATGTTTTACTCTCACTCTTTATTTATATTATAATTTCTCTAAAGACAAAGAAACCAAAACATCTCTGTATAGGCCTTTCTCTATCATATATAACCACTGGATCTTTGCTTTTATCTTCGCTGCTCCTCTTGKGGCTTTACTCATATATCTGATGCTTCTTTTCCAAGTACTTACAATCTACCAATACAATTTTGAATCAGGAATTACCTCACCCCTTGACATGTATCTGTGTTTTGGGTGGAGGCTGTTCTTATTTCAGTCACCTGATTCCATAAAGGAATGTAAGTATATGTTGTATAAATTGAGAGCTGACGGTTATACTCACTAATTTCAATGGATATTCAAACCATAAGAAAACAAATATATGTGTCTAAAAGTGGGGAAACATTTTTAGTAGGAAGCTTGTGAATACTCTTGCCTCTACTTCTTTAACATGTTTAATATTATAGAAATTAAGGGATTTAGGTAACAGTTCCAGCACGTCTCCTGTGATAACTGTAAGGGTAAATTCTGGCTACATAGAGAATCCAGTTAACAGAAAATGTGTCTGGCCTGTTGGTTATGAAGGCTGCCTGAACATTGGGCTGCACTCCCAAATTCATAGCCAGCAGACCGAGGAAAGTGGTTACTTCTCTCTACCCAGCATTCATGATGCCACAACTGGAATATTGTTCCCTTTCTGTACAACAGAGAGCAATGACCTGGAGAGAACCCATCACAGGGGCACCAAAAGGGTGGAGGGGGGGATGTTGTGTGAGGAAAGGATGAGAATGCTGGGTTTGTTCAGTTTGGAGAAAAGGCTAATGAAGGATCTAATTTTAATCTTCAGCTATGAAAAACGGGCCACGGAGAGGATGAAGATGAACTTTTAGTAGAAGTATACAGTGAAAGACAGGATACAGTGGTCACAAGCTGCAGCAAGGGAAACAAAGGCTAGCTGCAAACAAAGAACATTGCCTGTGAGGGTAGCCAAGCACTGGAATGGGTGCCCAGAGAAGTAGTGGAATACTCTTCCTTGGAAATAACTTGGTACTTGACCAGGCAGGGCCCTGAGCAAACTTACCTTACCTTGAAGTTAGTCCTTCTTTGAGTAGAGATCTAAACTAGATGACCCCCTTTAGTCACTTCTGGTCTGTATTACTCTACAGTTCAAAGCACCCAAATGCTTGTCAAAAATAAGGAAATCACTAGGGAGAAAAGCAAATGTTTTTTTAAGCAGGAGGAAGCACAGATGCAACTAAATAAATAAAGTTTTCCAATTTGACAGTATTCTATTTAACTTTGTTCCTGTCCTTCATTGATCATGTGTCATGGTTTAAACCCAGCTGAAAATTAAGTACCATGCAGCTACTCACTCAACCCTCCTCTCTTCCCCCAACTCCCACCCCAGCTGACTGGGGAGGAGAAACAAAGTAAAACTTGTATGCTGAGAGAGGAATGGTTTAATAATTGAAAATAAAGTAAAATACAGTAATAATGGTAAAATATAATGATTATAAAAATGGAAAAACAAGTGATGCCTAATGCAATTGCTCACCACCCACTGACTAATGCCAGATCCCCTTCCCAAACCCAGATCAGATAACTCCTCAGTTTATATACCAGGTGTGACTTCTATGGTGTGGAATATCCCTTTGGTCAGTTGGAGTCACCTGTCCCAGCTATGCTCCCTCCCAGTTTCCATTGTATACTCCTCACTGGCAGAGCATGAGACAAGAAAAAAAAGTCCTTGACTTAGGATAAACACAACTTAGCAAAAAACCAAAACTACAACGTTACCAACACCATTCTCATTCCAAATCCAAAGACACAGCACTGTTAACAGCTACTGAGAAGAAATTGATTCCATCCTAGCTGAAACCAGGACAGCATTTCCAACAGATTACAATCTATTTGTTTAGCCATGTTTTAACCCCTACTGACAGAAATAAAACCTATTCAGTTTTATCACTGCATAAATAGGCTTTTCACCAAAGAATAAGAACACTCCCTCTCATCAAACCAGTGTGAGAATCCACTATGCATCCTCAAAATTTGAGATCAACAGGTTATGAAGATTTCCAAGAAGACAATTTATGCTAAAGAAGTTCCATTTTCACTTACCGGGAGTGAGGACATATCTTTTTCTTCTCAGTCTTCTGCCAAGCAGTTTACACTTATTCCTTCATTGAACATTTCCCTTTGATATCTGTTTTGCTTTTATTTGCCATGATGTACTTTATTTTACTTTTAATTGATGTATCAAAAAACATGTGAGGTTAGTGACATATTCAATTACTGTGGTTGAAGTTATTGTTATTTAATACAATATAAAGATCAGATGCTCAGGAATCCTCTACTTCCTTTTTATTATCTCTGATCCTCCTGTTCCTTTATCAGCTTGAATCAGTTTTATCAATTTCACACTAGCTATGAACAAAGCAGCAGTACATCTTCAAGATTAATGTAGTTATTTTAAAAAGTGATGTTAACATTTTTGCCTACTAAATAGCAGYGGACCTTATTGAAGCCCTCTCCTAACTAACATTTAATATAAMATTTTGATAAATTTCAAAACCTCTAGATATTTAGAAATAGTTATGGATCCAAAAAGCCTGGGATTCTGAAAATGTAATGACTATTTTAACTCTGAAAGGGGTAAATATTTGATGTATATATTATTTTAATTATCTTCTTCCTTTGATTCTTTCTTATTTAGTATTTCCCCAGATTATGTCAGCAACACACATATTTACTGCCTTTTAGAGCATGACTTACTACAAATCATCCTTTCTTTTATATATACAAAACTTTCACTCTCCAGAAATCCCAGAGTAGGTGCTCCTGCGTAGTGATGCCTACAGCAGCCTTTCTGAGAGTAATAGGACTGTGGTGGCTGTGAACTACTCTGCAGCCAATATCRGGCAACTGTAACACAGTTGGCACTGAGCACTTCAATGATCAGATTAACTGACCTTGCAGGTTTTATCACCAAAGAACTTTGAGATCAGTGGTAGAAGTCACATATCTTCTGTAAAGTTCATGAGATTTTAAAAACCACTCTGAAAATGAGAGGCTTTTCAAAAGCAGGGTGAAAATCAGAATTTTGAAACTCAGTAAGCTGCCGTGGGTACCACAGAAATCCAAACTGCAAGATTGTTTTTCTGCTTGTGGAGTGTTTCCTAATAGATAATTGACTGATTTAAAAATTAAATAACACACATTGTAAAACTTCAATTGACTCACCTCTTTGGAGAGTTAAATTTCACATAGTTCCTCTGCTTTCTCTATGGAAGGGGTAATGAAAGAAGGACTTGGTGCTTCAATTGGAGCTACTCAGAGAGAAAGATCTGGGAAAAGAAAGAAACTAAAGCCAACAGCAAGCCTTTCACAGGATCCTTCTCATACTGTCCTGTCCTATCTGCAAACAGTGTATGTCAAAAATGGATTTTGGCTAGATACTGTTTAAGTAATAAAACAGGCAGAGAGAAATATTTGGATTTCCAAAGCTACAACTCTCTTGTGCTTTGCAATTTCTAAACACCATAAATTCTGCTAATCACAACTTTTTTTTCCCTAGATCATCCTCATTTCATTATGTCTCCTACATGCTGTTTTTTGGCAGCTAGATACTTAATAAGATTACAGGATATGCGAAAGCAGGGTTATTTTCCTCCTGGCACTAATGAATGAACCTTTACAAGGACACAGGTGCTTTCTTTGAAAACTTCTAAACCTTTCTCTGTGGACACARGATACTGTTCATGTTATGGAGTTTGGGTTTAGAACTAAATAATTGCTGAATATGTTTTTATGCATAGATATTTTTACTATCTGGACAGTCAAGGTAATGAGTGGGATATATTAAATATAATAAAAACATGGTTAAAATTATCAAGCACCCAAATACCAAAAGGAATACAGTCTTTCCCTTTTCTGACTAAGAAGTGATGTTAAAATACTGCTCACAGTAAATGTTTGTTATATTCTCATTAAAGTCACCCCTTCAGTCCGAGGAATATTGCTCTACCTCAAAATTAGAGCTGTATTGTGGTTGCGTCTGACAAATATTCGTATATCATTGCCACTGTCATCTTGCAGTACGTATAGAATAGGTTTGCAAATTCTCTGAGACACAAATCAGGTTTTGTTATCTTTCTGTCTTTCAGGTAAATTAATTAACTGTGATAATCACAGAATTTTTCTGAAACAGCTGCTTTTATACTTACAATTGCAGAAGCAAAAACTGAAATGTTTACTAATACAGCCCTATAACTGGTAATTATGTAAATTTTATGCTTTTTAAATTACAATCCACCTGCAACATGCCCAGTTGCCAGTGGAGGTAGATTGCTTTTAAGCATAAAAAAAAATCTATATACATTTTTCATGCTTTGGAGATCTGTCTTCTGGCTTCAAATGTTGCAAAACACAGCATGGGAAAAAATAATGCATCAGCAGTGAGAGAAAAAGAGCTGTGCAACTTGCTACCTCTGTACAGACAGTTGCACATTCAGGAAGAATATCTTGCACTGATCTCCAATTGCATCAGGAGTTCCTCAGGAAGGTTTCATCTACTAATACTATTATTGTCATCATTGTTGTTGTTATTGTCAGCAATATTACTGTTATTGTTTTCTTTGCCCTTTTCACATCCATTAGTAGAGGAGCTTTCAACACATCAAACATATGGTAGAATAGATTCCCCGTAGCAAAACTATAGACATCAGAGATTAAAAGTCCAATATAATCAGTGATCTCTGCTAATGCAGAGATCAGACTCAAGGATTTTTTCTGTGCTATTCTGCTCCATTTTATACAGCTTAATTTTAAATTGTTATCCAAAATGGACTCCAAATATTAGACTTTTCTACTAAAATGTATTCCCTGAGAGGTTCAATTAAAGATATTTTCCTTACTTCTTTCTTCTGAATTTACTATAAATATATAATTTCTTTATTTCAAATATTTAACTAAAAAGCACATCTTTTGGAGTGAAAATAAGAACTTTTAGCTATAAAGTTGTCAAGGGTTAACCTGGAGGCAAACTCCAGATCCCCACTCTATATTCTTCAGAGGAGAGGAGACAGCAAAAACAGGCTGCAAACTTGAAAAATGATTAAATAATTTATTTACAAACTCTACTAAGAATAGAAAGAACAGAAAATAATAAAATATTAAGGCATAATGTACAAATATCATTCTCCTCCCATACAYTCCAATCCTTCTCACTGATCACGCAAAGGATATAAACATGAGATTCTGATCTTATGATTACGAGTTCTTTTTGCCACTTTAAGGGATAAAGAGGGTTCTTTCTGTAGTGTAGTGGGATCCATCCCATGGAAGAAAGTTCCCTAAGTATCTTCAGTGTGGTTCCAAACCTTCCAGAAACACCACAGCCCRCCCAGGTTTTTGCAGTGGTGTATCCTCTCTCYCACAATACACTCCACAGTTTGTGGGTCACAAGAAAAGTCTGATGGGGTTAAACATTTTAAGGGTAAGTCATTCCGGTCTAAAGGCACTCAGGTACAGGCTCCTGCTTTACTCATAATCTCCAAAGGCTGCAAATTTCATCTGCACACAACATAAAAATGTTCTTATTTTAGGTTGTTGAATTTCTCACTCCCCCACATCTAAATTGTGATTTAAAGAGAAACTTAGTTTGGCATTATTCCAGATCACACAGCACAGCTCACAGAAAAAGATGGATCCCGATTCTGGTAAAGATGGCTTCTCTGGCATTGTCTGCCACTCCTTGTCCTCTCTTCCTTGGGCTRCTGGTCTCCATATTTAGTCTTTCACGTGACTGCTTTCCTTTCTCTCTAGCTTAGAGAAGATGTTAATATTTGCAGAAAATGCCTACAAAAGTATTTATAACAGTTTACATGCTCCCATAAGACAGGAGGCTTGCTTTCCCGGGCCCRAGGCTCCTTCTCCCCTGCACGCTTCTCTGCACTGGCAGCCATCCAAATTTTTAAGAAGTCTTTTGGTTGCTACTTAAATCCCTTATCTACAAAAGCAAGGTCACTCTTCGATCTCACCCATACACCTCCGAAAGAGAGTGCTTTTTCTTCTCCAGCAAATCTYGGCTCTCTCTGCGTAGCTTGGCTCTGCTTAGCTGCTTCTGTGTTTGGCCTTGGCCCAGATGGCAATAGACCAGCTCCTCTTAGGTCCAGAACAGCACAGGACCGGTGGGGGGTGAGGCYGGCTGCCCCTGCCGGCCCCCTGGGACATGCGCCCCTGGCCYGGGGGTGGGGGGAAGCCTGTCCCTTCCTAGTGGTCAGCAGGAAACAAGAGAGGAAGTGAGGAAGTGACCCTTACTTCCTGGGTGATATTTACAACATTCCTTCCAGAGAGATGTCACATGAACACTAAGTGGTCTATGTAACTGTCYTTTACCTGTTTTTAACCAATCAGAGTTGTCTCACACTGGGTCAAACCATGACAGAAGCATATCAGTATTATTAAACAAGAAAGCTCTGAAATTTCCTTTCCCAGGAATGTGTGTGTGTGTGTGTTTAAACTAATTTAAATATATTTAAGTAGCATTTCATTGATAGACAAGCAAAACCACAGGCAATCTAAACACATTTCTCTATCACATTAAAATGTGTTTAAATAGATTTAATGGGCAAACTGGGAAAAATTTAAAAGTCAGTCCACTGCGTTTACAATACTAAAGACTAACCCATAAAAATAATTAAGATTTCATTGTGCAGCAGCCATACAGAAATGAGAGCAAAATAGTATCAAAATAACAGAGTAGCATGTTTTAAAAGCATATAATAAAAAAAACTTTTAACAAATCYAGCAAGATTGCTTGTAAAATTAAAACTTGTGTCGTTTGTCCAGGGCTTTGAGAAAAGAGAGAACGTATCAAGAATATAAGAGACTGTGGCAGGTCTCTAAGATTGGCATATTGAACAGGAATTTCAGAAACCATGAGAACCCTCTCGTCATCCTGCCCAGCCATTGACGTAAAAAGCTCACTGACTACTTTGGGAAGTACTTAACCTAGTAAGTAGGAAATTCCACACTTTCTTCTGGAAGAACAGTTCCACTCTGAACCTGCTCTGGTACATACCTACCTATAAAAGGAAGGCAGGAAAGGGAAAGGAAGGGAAGAGAAGGCAAGGCAAGGCATGATGGAGCTTTAGGCTTTCTGCATTGAATCAGCTCTGTCAGCTTGAAGTATAACAGGCAACAATATGACTGTAAGCACAGCTCTGGGTGACAGACCCAGGAGACACTGGTTCTCATGAAAATTGAATTACTGCTAAAAGACATCAGGACATGAGAGAAATCACTGGAAGTCAAAGCCATGTGCAGGACGCAGGACTTGTTTGCTTTGTCTCTCTTGGTCCAATTTCTCCTGTATTTCTTTGAAGCCATGTGGCCAAAATCTGGTTTTCTTATCTGTTGACCTAACAATGATAATTGCAAAATATTAAACTATTCCTAAAAAAAAAAATTGCTGAGAGGTTTAGGGGTCTTTTGAGCAAAAACTCATGGCAAAGTCCCAGTCATTCTCCACTCTAGCCCTAATGCTCTGTATCCACAYGAAGAAGTTTCAAGGAACATGTAATTGCTGTCCATATCTTAGATGAGCAAAAACTCATGGCAAAGTCCCAGTCATTCTCCACTCTAGCCCTAATGCTCTGTATCCACACGAAGAAGTTTCAAGGAACATGTAATTGCTGTCCATATCTTAGATCAGAAAGTCTTTCAGTTGGTCTTCTACTCATTCCTTCATAGATAATGAACAATAATTAGAAAAATTAACACCCACAGAGCAGTTATACTGAGCAGAATCTAAGTCGCAACTTTCCATTTCTCACTAGAAGAGGAAAATACTTTATCAGTCCTGACAGATTTCTTGTCTTTTTAAATTGAAATAAACCAGCTCTCTCTTCCTTTAATCATTTTGTCTTCTTTCAGCACATTGCCTCATCTTTTAATGGCAAAACTTCTCGAGTAATTTTAGTAGATATACATACCAGTGAATCTGCTTTTGTTTTAAGGTAATAATTTATTTGATTAGGCCTTTTGTGAATGTTATGTGTCTTATTGGAAGCTAACCCGCAAACCATCTGTTTAAACAAACCTCAACTCGTGATTTATCAGTAATCTACTCAGAAAATTTTCTGCTGATTTTTCTGTTACTGGTGTCCTATATCATAYGACATTGTTGTTCGATGTTGATTTTTTAATTTGCATGAAGACAATCCATTTATTTTTGAAAAAAAAAGTAATTTAGACCCATTTTAATATTCATCGAAAGTATATTCTTCATTAAATGAATCACTACTATAGTCTTGAAATTAACTTTTTATAGATAACCATAGTATCAGATTTAGCTAAAAAAGTTGTTAACAATGTGAGATCATAGTGTGATTATGAAATTCAAAAATAAAAAAGAAAAACCCATTTATTTCTTATTGCCATTATTTATTCACTCTAAGTGAGTTGATGTAAGTTCCTAACTATATTCCTACTTTGGAAATAATCAGAATTTCTCAGTTATCGGAAGAAACATCTTATCATTCCTGAGATTTACRCAGTCAACTCTCTTGTAAAGTCATTTCATCAGGAGTCCTCTTTTCTCCATTGTAATTCTTAGAGGTGAGTGCTCTTGCTTGCAGTTCCTTGCAGACCTGTTGGCATTACCTGTTCCTACTGTTATTGTGCAGTTGTAATATTCCTGATGATGATCCTTACACTTCCTGCAGACACTCAGAGAACTGAAGATGGGCAGATCAAAGTTTTATAAAACAATAAAGTCAGGCTGCATCAAATAAACTACCTGTTTCCACAGCAGAAAGGCAGCTTATTTTAGTGGTTTTCAGAGATTAAATTGAGTTTTAGTGACAGACTGCACTCGTAATACAAGGAGGTAGAAGGAAAGATACAGAAACTCAAAGATTACCTCTGCTCCAAAGATGTTTCAAGGATAAAGGACCAGTAAGTGCAATATTATTCTACTACATATAAACAGAGAGTAAGGAATTACACAAACAGAAGACAGGTATATCTCATGGCTATTTTGCATTAGTGTGGTGGTGGTCTTTTTCCAACCCAATAGCCAGTAAAAAGTGATGGAAGAGATCCAGTGTATTTAACTTCTCCTTTGATAAGCCCAATTTCAGTTACACAGGAAAGACCAGGTAGAAAAATTCAAACTGCTCTTTTTAAGTTGGGAGTAACTAAAGGAGGTAAAAAGCTTCTAATCTAATCAAGTCTAAATCATATTACAGCTTTTAAATTATTATTTTTAACATCTAAAACCTTTGTAAACCTTCTGCATGTGTCCAGCTGTCTTGCTAATTCTCAACCTCAATTACTGCATTATTGAGAAAGTACTTCAGCAGCAGGATACAGTGCTCTCTACTAAATACAGGCCCTTAGCTGAGGTTACACTATGTATGTAGGATATAACATGCCTATTTTGATAACACAAGATAATTCCTGTGAATTTTATTCCTTGCAAGATTATCTGCTAAAAGAGAAAAAGCAATAACCACTGTGTAGTTGTACACGGCGGGTTATGTGCCACTCCAGTCCTCCAAGTGCAGTTGGAACATAAAAGTGCAGGAGCAGAGTTAGCAGAAATTAGTTCATGCTATTATGGGTTTGGATGRTTCACAGAGTTGAGCATACTGTAAATCTAGACCAATTTCCTGTCTGTCTATTTCAAGAATGGTCTACAAATCTCTGCTTGCTATAAATACCAGTGAGGTAAGCCATTTCTTAGAATATAAACAGGGGAAATATATCTAGAAAAAAAATGCAGAAATGTCAAATATAGGCCACATATTTGAAACTGTTTCTTGATCTTGAGGATCCTGTAGAATGCTTTTTTTTCTGAGGAAAGCAGTAGCAAATCTTGTCGTGGAACTATTAAAATGGGAAAAAATATCTAAGACAGATTCCTGCACTGTGAACAAAAAGCCCAGATGGGTTTAAGTAGGGTTTTTTTGACACTGGTATATTTTTTCCATCTCCAGGTTCCACAATCTTGTCTAAAGAAAAGTAACACAATTTTTTTACCAATGAGAAAATTATAGAAGTGGAAGCTACAGTGTAAAGGGCCTGTGCCAGGCATAGAGTATGACTTGTTGTACCAAGTCATTCAGCCAATCAGTAAAGGAAATCAGTGTCTCCTTATAAAAATGTGAGACGTTGGATAAATTTCAATGCAAAATGCTAATTTTACAATTCAAACAAAATTGCAGGAGTAACAAGGTAGGTAGAAATGGTACCTGGAAATCACTCACTCATTATTCTCAAACAATTTTCATTTAATCCTCTTCTTCTGCCTCTGTGTGCAGGATTCTGTCAAGAAGATTAGAGTGAGACTTCTGGAATTTTTAAAGGATGTTTTAAAAAGGTGCCCAAAAGTGATTCTGTTGGTGTGCTCATTCCCCTAGCTTAAAGATGACAGATTTGGATTACTTCCTTATGCCTGCTATACCAATAAAATATAACAAATCTCGATATAAAAATACGGAAACTGATTTGTGGTGTCAGAAGCTGAAGAATGTAATATAGTTTAAATTATCTTGCAAGAGACATTTAAAAAGGAAAAAATATTGGTTCTTAAATTTGAAAATATCCTCTGAAGAATATTTCTCTGAAGAAGGTGGATGTTTACATATTCCTGAGAATCTCTTATCTACAGCTCTGTGTTGTTCAGCCTTGTCATTGGCCAGAAAAGGTCAAAAATTTGTCATCAAAAATTCAGCTACACATTGTCCATGTCTGACACTTGGAAGTTTTCAAGGCTGGATGGGCCTTTAAGCAACTTGGTCTAGCGGAAAGTGTCCTTGCTTGTGGCAGGAGCGTTGGAACTAGATGATCTTTAAGGTCCCTTCCAACACAAACGATTCTATGATTCTATTATGCTAATAATTAAATATGTCTTACATGAGTTACAGTTAAATTGTATGCATTCATATATAATTATACAAAATATAACATTGTATATGTGTGCAATATTATTAAATATCAAGTAACAAAAATTATGTGTTCTAACTCCCTTCTTACCGATAATACTCAAATACAGTAATTCGCATTAGAGAAAAGTCTTAAGAATAAAGGTTTCATTGGAATGAAGCAGAGAAAGAACTCAGAGAGGCAGATGCAGCTTTTATCTGAAAGTTGTTGGGCATTGACTTCTTAACACTAGTTACTGCTTTCTGACATTTGAATCACAGGAGATRCTTAAAAATGGCATGACAGAAATATTCAACAAAATGCTTCCTGGTTTCTGAAACATTTGTCATGTTGACCAAAATAACCCTTGAAATTCAACCTCAGTTCACATGTGGCTTCATCCACTCCTGGAGCTGTACTGGGGAGAGGGAGGGAGGAGGATTTTCTATTAAAAAAATTAAAATTAGCTCTCCTYTCCTCCCAGACCTCCACACGATGTATTTTACAGAACTTGTGCAAAGAATTTCTCTCAAAGTGCATCTTCATGTCTGAGTCAGGTTAAATGCAGGACTCCCAGCATGACAGCAGACACTCTCTGCCTTTGGAAGGCTTAGTGCTTTGATAGCKCAAGAGGATAGAATTAACATTGCACTTGACTGGGGCAATATTATCATGGATTATCCCGATTTTATTTTGCATACCTTGTAATGTCAGCTAGTTTAACTTTACTAAAAAGATTTACTGTATATATGTCAGATGTGCAAACAAAAAGAAAGACCACATGAGTTCAATAGATTGCACTTGTCTAAATTCAGAAGTGGATCTAGGAATCTAGCATTCGGCTAGTGTGCAATACAAAATACAGAGCACGTGACAAAGGGATAAATAAGTCCACTGAACTGCACAGAAAGTGCAAAACCACTGCTTTGTTCCTCTTTTTAAAAATTCTTTCTAATTTGACTCATATCAATTCAAAACATCACTGAATATCCAACAGTGTAAAGCTTTGGAAGTGGTTGAAATGTTTTTGCTCACTAAAGCAGTTTTATTCTAAATGTAAAGACAAATGCCTTGCTTGGCAGAAGGCTTTAACACTTTGGTAGTTCTTTAGTTTTTCAGAGTTCTGCAAAAACATTAACACAGGGGTGTTGACTCCTGTGAAACAGGCAAATGTTATTATCCTCCTTTTACACATGGGCAGCTTGTGAGACAGAGCTGCGGCTTGCTCAGGCCCAAGACCACACAGCAAGCTGGTGGAAGCGCCAGCACTAGGATTCAAGCATTCCTGGATCCCAGCCTAGTGCACAATCCACTAGACAGCCTGTCTGCAGCCCTTCACTATTGCTGCGTGAAGCTACCCACTTTTTGCCTTATGAATATAGGACTGTGAAAAATTATGCTTTTTGCAAGTGTTTATGGGATTGCTGCAGGGCAAAGTTTCCCTATTGCTGCTGGAAAATACAGATTACTTTAGCAAAAATGTGGGGGAAGGGAAGGAAACATTCTAGAATAAAATTATAAGCTAACGGTTTTACAACCAGACATTAAGAAAATAGTATAAAAAAGTCCCAGTCAAAACTGTTGTTTAGTTTTTCTGACTCAAAAGAAATGGTGAGGAGGTTATTTTATTGTTGTCACCTGTAAGGACAGATTTTTATGTTTTACTACAAAATAATGAAATCACATGGACTCAACTCACACAAAAGTTTGGTTAAGGAAGCAAAGATACCAAACAAGTGTTTAGAATTGATGAAAAGCTTTGTGGCTGCCTCTGCAAAATGCAGCTGCAATCTGAGGAGCAGGGACAAACCTGATCTTCAAGTGGGAGGGATGGAACTACACAGCTGCTTTACGTCAACACAGCATTGTGACTAGAAGGCACCTATACCCATCCTGTTTGTACAGCAATAAAAAATGTTTGTGCCTCCTTAGCTTGCTCAGCAAATTCAAGTTCAGCAAAAATGCCACTGGCATGCAAACATTACAGAAGGAAGAAATGCAATGATAAGGAAAGTTTGGCTAATGTAATTTTTGAAAGTGGCATTTGGCTACCAGAGCATGAAGGAGCACTTCAATTAAGAATCTGCTGGAGCTTCAGCTATAGGAGTGCATTCCTGCTATCCAGGCCCCTCTAACAGCTATGCTAGGGCATGATTTTTGCAGAAACTCAGGACRTAATGCTGCTTTATGAATATTTCCTAGGATCCACTGCCATTTTTCAGTCTTGCAGTGCTGGTTCCCTATGATTCTGTTCTGGTTGATCCTGAGAAAATAATGCCAGGTATCAGTGCAAATCCTATATCTGATAAAAGGCCAACTCCACAGTTTTGAGAGACCTGCCTTTGAAATAAGAACCACTGCTTGCTACAGTCCTTGTCTTAGGAACTGTTGCTTTCTGCAATCCTGGTCTCGCAGACATTTACTGTCAGGGCCAACCTAAGAAAGCAGGTATACATGGGAAGGCTGCATAAGAAGTGAGGACTGGGTAGAGTATCCAGGATGAAGAAAAGCATTCTACATTGAGCTAGGGAGAAAAGTAGGACTCTCCATGCAGCCTATAACTCTTTTTCGGAGCATTTCCCTGGACAGATGTAGAGGGATAGCATTCCTTCCAACTCTCCTTCAAAAAGGTTTAATAAACAGTGCTTCATTACGTTGGCATCCCACTTCCAGATGATACAGATAGTGCTGTTTAGCCTGCAGTGTGATATTAAACACCTAGATCTGCATTTCTGCCTCAGTAATATGCTGTAAACTCTGCTGAACTTGCTCTTCCCTTTTCATCCGAGTCTGCCCTTTTTCTCATTTCTGCTGCATCTTATTTTCTAACAGACTACATTGGCTCTTACTCTACRCTACATCTACACTACATCTAGACAAGAAAATTACATAGAGGTGGTTCATTGGCCTATGAATATCCATACCGAATACATGTTGACATGATCCCTTGCATATTCTTAACCTTTGAGTACTCTCCCGGGCACTTCCAGGCATGGTTTGGGGGATCACACAGGTCAGGATGCTCTCCAAAAGTCAGTAGGAACTACGACAGGAGACGGGAGATGTTTAACTGTAGGCATGCCACACATGGCTCTCATACTAGGAGACAGACAACAAGCCTATTTTATTTTTTATTATAACTAATTTGTGTGATTGCCATTTTTTGCCACAGTCTTTGTCCTTTCACCAGTCTCAAAAGAAGAAAAGCAGATCTCAGCAAAGGCTTTGTTTCAGTAGGGTTTTTATATGTTTGTGGCTGGCATTATTYGGGATTTTTATTGTTTTGTTTTAATATAAAGCATTTAGTGCTGCTGTGATTTTATAAGTTAGAGGACTCTAAGATTTAGATTTTGCACAATAGAAGGTCATGCAGCCTGTGATGATCCTAAGTGCCTACAGGAGTTCATTTCTGAGCTTTGGGCAAATACTAGAAAAACTACAGTTCCTGCATACTTTAGCATTGCACTCTGGCAGAAGGATCTGCTGTCCTTGAGCAATGAAGCCTTTGTATCTTGCTCATTGTATATTCCTTATTTTACTTGAGCAATAAAGATGTTGTTGAAGGTGATATAACATTCTCAACAGGTTACAAAATACTTTGAATAATTTGTGTCTTCAAGGACATGAAAACCTTGATCAGGGATGAAATGCTTTACTACTTAGGAATAACTGGTCTTTTCATTTAATATCTAAAAATGTACCTTAAGGAATATTAGTCAAATCTTGCATTAAATCTGTTGATGCTGAGTCAGAGAAAGATCAGGAAGCTTTCTAAAATAATACAAATTGATTTAAAATATCACATGTGGGGATGAGGACTCCTTCACAAGAAAGGAGAGGAAGGGTGACTGGACATGGAGTAAGCCTGGAGGCTGACAGTGTAATGTAACAAGAGAGTGAGATGCCGAGCAGTGGTGTTGTGGTCACATAGATGTGGTGTTCTGACAGCAGTAGCCAATGTCCACAGACTTGAATGCTGTCCAATTATCAACAAAAAGAAATAAATTTATAAGCATTATAGACATTAAGCTCCTCCCTTTTAGTGAAGTCAGTAATTTAGGTCATTTTAAAATAATTCACAACTCTGAGCCAGCATACTCTTGTTCTCTGATGGGCTGTGAATAGTTGATTTTCATGTAATTCCAATTGATATGAACAGCGATGAGAGGCAAAGAAAGGAAAATCAAATCACCCATTGTTCCTTTTCCAGCATGGCCAGGCTTCAAACAATTGGGAGCTCAGAATGTATTTATGAATCCTATTTGAAAACACTGCTGCAAAACGATAGATTTCACCAAATGCCACATTCAAACAAAGGTCTCTCTGACAATTTATCTAGTAAAGGAGCAATGGCATTTGCAGGCATAAAAAACACTCAGAAGCATTTAAGAAAGTGATTTTTTTTAAATCCATAGATACACTGCTGACTTTTCAGAAAGGTTAGAACTTTATGAGATTCAGAATCAAAAACTGATGTGACCTACATAAAAGAATCACTCTGATTTCTTAATTAAACCAAGCTGTAACTGCAGACTTGGTTAACAGCCGATAAAGACATTATGCAATAAATCTTCTGACTGTCCTCCAAGAATGCAGAGAGGAAGGCAATGATGAAGAGGACGGTGGTGAGAAGAACAAGATGGGAGTGTTCCATGTTATTCTCTTTAACATTCCCTTGCAGAGGGTCTGAGGCTTCTAGCACACAAGCCAAACAAGTGAAATGATCCCATCTGAAGCACCAGGTTGAGGGAAGAGCCCAAATGTTTTAACAGCTGCTTTTTTAGGTTGGGTTTTGGGTTTTTTTTTCCTTTACCTAGTTTGCTTCAGGATCTAATTTCTCTCTGAAGGGGTGGGCTCAGTACTTGCCAGGAGCCCAGCAGGGAATGTTTACTCTGAGACACACGGAGATGTTTCCTTTTCTTCTCAAGTGATTTTTTTTTTTTAAGGAGGGAGTGTGGGGAATTCTCTCAAGAAAGGTTCCCTTAAAACAAACACACCTTACAAAACTGTGTTAATCTGAAGGTTATTTTTCTGTCTTATAAAAAATTTATATGAAAAATAAATCAAGACAAATCAAATCACATGTTACTGTTGCGTAGCTGTCTCCTCTGTCTACTGGACCAGTCTTTGCAAAACACTTGTCATTTGCAGCATCTCAGGCAAGGACTTGAACTGCCCTGTGGATTTCCTGTGACTTCAGCCTTTGCTTGCTCTCCACCAGAACAGCCGTATCACGGCCAGCCTCTAGGCAAGTTAGACAAAGCTGCTCTGAGTTGTGATTTGCACCAGTACAGCTTATTCCAGTTCCATGCAAATTTCTAATATTAAACCCAGTTTCTTCAATATACTCCAGATGCAGCTGCACTTACGGTAAATTTACTGAATGGACAAACTCTCCCAGGCAAAATACTAAAATACCGAGTGTGGTTCATCAGAGATCATAAACAATGCCAAAGATCTTGACAATGTTTCCCTTTTCTTCTCATGTCATAAACAGAGCTTCCCTCTTATATTTGAGAGATTTCAAGCCAATAGATATGCACACAGGGAGCAAATATGCTCAAATAATTGATGATAAATGAACAGTGTGACAAGAACAATATACTTCATTCCTTCCTCCAGTCTCCACATTTGCCCACTGTTCACAGTCCCACGGGAGAACAAAAATACTTTTTAAAGACAAAAATAAGATTGCCAGCTTAATGCAGTTATCCAAGCTGGCATGCTAGGAAGTAAAATAAACAAAACCTAAAAATAACCAGCAACAAGGAGACCTGGCTGACAGTAAGATTTATTAACTGGGTGATGATTCCACTGTAATTTTGTCTTGTCACTTTGAGACAGCGGAGCAACATGTTCATGTGTGGTCCCAGCATTCAGAGTATGGTCAGATATTGGGCTCTGGTAAGGAGTTTTGGAACAGTCCTACCAATTTTGTTAAGCAGTCAGTATTTCATCCCACAAGGAATATTATGAACTCCTGGCATTTAATGCAGTCCATGTTGGCCAGTCCTCGCTGCAGTCATCAGTACAGAACAATTCTGTTTGCAATGCCCTACTTGTCAGGACCGAAGTCAGATCTTTTCCTGGTTTATTGAATGATAGGTTTCTTATGACAAGTTTTTTTTCCCTGTCTGTCTCTTGTTGGGAGTATGGGGAGAAATCTCTTCTCTTTATTCCTTGGTTACGGTTCAAGTCYAAATTATCTTTAGAAAATGTGTTTTGGTTTAGTCATCTGTTTACATAGACCCACTTGCTTGACTTTACTGGATGGAATTTGAGAAATGGCAATTCAAGAAAACTCGTGACTTGCTTCTTGGAGATCACTACCAAAAGGGCAGAGGGAACAAAAGGTACACCAGTTATTTGACAACCGCACCAACTTTCTCACTTCTATATACTCTACAAAGTGTTGACTTTGATCTAAAAAGTTCATAGATGTTGCCAGCCAGGATCTCAGAGAGGTGTCCATTCACCCCGTGAATGGAGGCAGCTCAGCACAGTAGACTAATCACCTTCAGTGTTAAGTCTAGCCTTAGTCTAGGTGCTTTGTAAAAGACCCAATTTGTTGCTTGTAGCTAAGTCAATGTAGTCAAATCTAAATCCATGCTGCTGACATGAAGGGAAATCTTGCTCCTGTTGTTACCTCCACTGACCTGTTCATGTCCTCCTTCAGTCTGAATTGTGACTGGGAAACTCTGTTGCACTCTAATCTCAAAACTGAATTTAACAATTTCTAGTGTGCACATAAAGGAGGAGGTGGGGCTGCTTTTTTGGATGGTAACAT
Organism: Amblyornis subalaris; assembly: GCA_018881555.1. Taxonomy (NCBI): domain Eukaryota; kingdom Metazoa; phylum Chordata; class Aves; order Passeriformes; family Ptilonorhynchidae; genus Amblyornis; species Amblyornis subalaris. Next base: position 134,532 of record JACAXG010000133.1, on the reverse strand, counting down.
TGCCCAGGTTTAAAATCATAGAATCACATAAGTTGTGAGGGATCTAAGGAGGCCTTACAGTATCAATACTTGAGCAATGCCACTTGTAAACAGCTGACACTTTGACTTTAAACTATTAGCAGTTACCCTTTGACACGTGTACACATGGCAATGCAAGTGAAAGGGACAGTTGCTGGTCATCACATAGTTACCAATGTCATCCTTTATATACTTCAGGTAGTAAAGTAGCAAAATTCTGTTTATCCTGTGGCAAAATTATTGTAAATCAGCTCTAAATAAAAAAAAAAATTAAAAATTAAAAAATCTATATTTTTGCCAGATAGCAGAGTCCTCAGTGGGAGTCATTCTCTGCTAGTCTGAGATAAATAAACTGATTTTTGCTGAAATTCATAGAAACATAGCACAGTTTGAGTTGGAAGGGACCTTTTAAAGGACATCTAGACCAAAAGCCCTGAAAAGAGCAAGGACATCTTCAAGTTTAGCTTTGTTCCATGACTTTATTCTCCATGGCAATATCTCTACCTAAAATTCTGGCTTCAGAAAAAAGGGTGAAATACACTCATAGATTAAAAAACATAAAACCATGGGTTTTTCTTGGCATAAATCAAGGTGTCATTTTGCACAGATATTATATATGTGACACACATCGTCATCTAGATGGGAACATTCCATGCCAATTGTGGATTAACTGAAATCTCTTTCTACATAGCATGGACAAAACAGGAAGAAGGCAAAACAAGAAAGTAAACCTCTGTATTTATYTTCCAAATGACGGTTCCTTCAAGGCAGAGGGAGAACTTCTAATCCTTAAAGTTGTATCTTTTCGCACCTATGTTGAAAAAAGCTTTTTGTATAGATGGGACACAAATATGAATCACTCTCACTTAAAGAATATGAATGCTTTTGGCATCAGACTGCAAGGTTAGAAATTTACTGTAGAGTTATTGTAGTTCAGATGAAGAGCTCACTTTCACAACCTGAGTGAAGATAATTATATTTTACTTACCAGTCTTACTCAGCAAAAAATGTGTCAGTAATAAAAGTGGAATTCAATCAAAGAGCAGCAAACAGGAACAGCTGATCTTACGGCCTGTGAGGCATACACCTACAGGACCTAAGATTAGAGACCCAAGAAAGCTTCTTAGTTCTCAGGTCCAGTCAAACACACATGGTTTGTGTCAGGGGAAGACTTTTACATGCACTGTCTTTTCCTTCTGCTTTCCAGAAAAGAAAAATTAAGCATGTGCATGGAAAGAGAATCACGGCAAACCACAGCCTGATCTGAAGACTTCTTATGAAGGGAAATCTGATATAAATTAGCATGCAAATTTACTGCAGTGGTAGTGACTGGCCAATATTTCTGCATCTATGTACTGCTTTCCTTAAAAAATTCCAGAAATATCTTTACTTTTTTATTATTCTTTAGAAAAAAGGGGGAAATCACAGATTGTTTTTTGCCAGGTGTATTATTAACAAGCCTTTCCCATCTCAGTGATGCTGTGTGACTTCTTAAATTGAGAACTGAAAGCCAGTAGAGAACATCCTCTGTGTTATCCAGAAACCAACTGCTGTACTACATACAATGAAAACTACTTGGCAGAATCTCCTGTCCAAATTTTCAAGTTGAGTTTTGAGCACCTTCTCAAAGTATATTTTTATTCTCAAAGAAAATTAGTAAGCTCTTTCTTCATTAAGCAGGAGTTAGATCACAATCCCATTCAAGTGGAATAACTTCCACTGGATTGAAAGGTGTAGGACCGGTATAAACCAGAGGAGGAGATTACCTTGAATCATGTTAGCAAGACACATTAAAAGTGTGCACTGTCCTTCCCACTCAGATAAAGCTGACTGTTATAGCAAAGTTCTTTGGAAACATTCTCAATTTCTTAATTTAATTTCATTACTATGTCATTCTTCTGATGAAGATAACCTGACATTTCAGTGAAGGAACATCAGCAGTCAAAAATTATGACCTTTTAATAGCTTAATAATACTGGTTCTGAATCTAACTTTCAAAAAGATACCTGCTTGACATACAAAGACAGAAATAAGAAAACTCYCTTCCTTTACTCTGGTACTAAAGTGCTCTTTACATACTCCCATGGCCTAAACACAACAGTTCTATCTGAGCGTCTACCAACATTTGAAGTGACATAACAGTCACAATCTCTCACTTGCTTCTTTCCAGCCTAGACAAGATTAATAATCTTTTCTGTCTGGAAGATGTGTAACTAAGAATGGATGAAGATGCACAAGTGAATCTCTGCACAAAGTGCACTGAAGAAAATGAAAACAAAAGAATTGCAGAAGGTGTCACCCTTAATTTCAAAGCCAAAAGACTGGATCTTAAGTGACACACAAAAGTCACATAGGGAATATTGGCCACATGGAAGAAAATAAAGCCTGAGTTGTTAAAAATGAGCTTTTGAAAATATTGATACCAGACCATGATGTCAAGGTATGAGCCCAAAGTGTAACATACAAGCCAAAGCAATCTCTACTTTGAGGAAGAAAATATATTGCATTTAGAACCTTCATTTCTATATAAGGTTATGGGATGAAATTGAATTTTTGAAAGGTAAATAAACAAAAACAAATGAGAAAGTCTATTGCTTGGACTTAAGTGAGGGAAAAAATAGTTTTAGATTGATACCTATTCTTTAAACTTTTCTCAGTTTCTTGTTTTAATCTTTGACAAAACAAACAAAATTCTGTCTGCAAAACTCCCGGGAAGAATTTGCTCTGTGAAGGAAGGAGGAGGCAGGAGGACGTAAGCTCTCCCTACAGACCCCTCTTTCACATCAGTGTCAAATAACAGGGAAGAGGCTGAGGCAGAGTGCAGCCCCAGCAGCAGGCAGCCAGGAACGTGATAGCCGAAACTGCCAAGCATTTCACTGCAACAGGCAAGAAAATCTGTAACAGGATACAGAGGTTAATTTACTTGGAAGGAGTTTCTTTGTAATAGAGGCCTCCTTGTTGTCATTATGAGAGGCTATCCTGCACCTTGATCATTCACAAGCTCCCTAAAACAGTCTTCATTCATATTTTTATTATATAAACATCTAATTACCATGAGAAACTTGCTATGTTTTTGCTCCATGGAATTTAAGTTCCAAGTTGAATAGACGAACTATGGAAAATCATTTAGATCAGGCTGCAGTCTTACTATGAATTATTCAGTCTTTAAGATTTAGTAGAGGAATGGTCACCCCCAGAAGCCATTTAACCTCATATTTGTGTATGTTAAAATGAGAGGAGTTAAATAGCTTCAGGAGGTTCTTTTTCTCTCTCAAGTCTCTCCCTGCTAAGGAAAAGTTTAGGTGGTTAGTTTGTACTAAACATTTAATATCAGTCTAGGTGCACATCTTATCTCCAGTAGCAGATAGCAAAATCAGCCCACAAAGAGGCTGATTCCTCCTCTGCCTACAGTATGATCCCTTCCTGTCAGCATCTGGCAGTTAGTAGTTTTGAGACTGACTGAACTACAGGCAATATCTGGATCATCCTTCCTGGTAAGCTTGAAAATCCATCCTGAATGTTCGTCTAACTCCTTCTTGAACCCATTTTTATGAGGAACTCATAAATGATAATCTGTGACACTGAGTTCCATCAGTTAATTGCTCCTTGTGTTCCTCAAACACAAGACTTGATAGCAACAAGGAAGGAAGCAAAACAAAGGTTTTCTTTCATATTCACCAAAGCTGTTCCTAGATTTAAGTTTAAATAGGAATATAACTGGATTCAGTTTGGGGATACTATTTAATTGTATGTGAATGTCTTTTATGGTTAATATAACTCTTTGAAATTGCTAAATATCATTCTAATTTTATACCAACATATTCACGTTATGTTTTATAAATCTATCATCTTTCATGTTTTTGCTATAAGTATATATTCTTTGACTACTAGAACTTCAGGAACACTTAGGACTGTTAATCTTTAAAGTTGGACTGGCTGTAAACAGTTCATTTTCATAAACACCTTAACAACACAGAAGCCCAGGATCCACTAATATCAAAAAGACATGTGCTCCTAGCCCTCATAAATGCTGGGGAAGATGATAGTCAGCAGTTTGACATAGCTGTGTACAAGACTGTAACATCTTTTTCAGCGTAATTTATAACCTCTTTAAAAGAATTAAATTAATTTTGGAAGACTAAAGAGCAAAATATCTTATTAGATGGATTAAAAATATATCGGTAGATAATCGTTCAGGCATAATTTACATAGTCTTAATGTTGGACATTCCTAGAAAAAACCCCAACCAAACCAAAAAATGAAGCATGGTATCTGCAAGCCTGATCCTACTTCTGGTCTACAAATAATGTTTGTTCACTTCAGCCAGTTCTGTGTCTGTATAGGAACTTCATCCAACATGTTTGTCATTTTAAAATATACAGTGTAGTATTCATTAAATCCCATGTCATCACTGTAAATTATCAAAAGCAAAACTATATAGTAATTCTGGGTTTGAGAAAGAAAAGAACTTCACTGCTATCCCATTAACAGATACATTCTTCATTCTCTCCTGTTGATAAAGAGCATATATACTCATAACAGCTGCCATTTCTAATTAAGCTGAATAAATTCAAATTGTAAGAAATGTGTTTTTATATTTGCTGCACCTTTAATAAAACACTGAATACTGTTAAAGAGTCACTAAGAAGCAGAAGCCTTTTTTCTTATAGTCTTTTTGTTCAAACTAAGTGTAATCATCTTGTAATAAAGGAAGGTTTCTAATATCAAAAAGTTCAATCACATTATTTATTCTTATATACAAGTGTTACTGTGAAGAAAAGCCACACTGGTAATAGATATCTAAAAGCCTGTGTTATACCAGGGAGAACCTAGTGATAGCATTGTCTGCTCTAAGTGGGCATCCCAGGATCTCAAGTGCATGTGTGTGTACGCACACACACACAGAGGGATTTCCGTCCCAGATATCAAAACATGCAAATAGTTATAGCTGGTGTTTATAGCTGGTTAGCATGTGCTAACCTTAAGACCAATCTGTCTGAAAAAAATCAAACACAGACAATCAGAATTATGTTCTTTCCTAAGATATGCATGGCATAATTTTATCTCCCTTACTAAACAAAGAGCTGTCTATGCAAGTATGCAGATATGATGTCAGTGATCAGCATTGAGGTTTCAGTTTTGATTACTTGGACAAATCTGAAGTCAGTTGTATGCTGTTTTTATAGCTTATCATACTCAGTTTGCATTAAAAAGAAAAAATTGGGGCTAAAGCTAAACAAAAAATGAAATTTCTGCACTTCTATCACCACCCTAGTCATATCTACACATATCAAAGTCCAATTTCTGCAATGTGAAGCTGGATGTGTTTAACAGTTTGCAAATATGAAAACTGTTTCATAATACACTGATTCAATTATATTATTTAAGTGTCCTTTTACAAAAACAGAAAACTCAGATACCTCATTAGAAAGCTACCAGATCTGCTTTCCTGAAAACAATACCTGTGAACAGTTTAATTAACTTGTTCTTTCTTAAGTCTTCTTGCCAAGAATCTTTACTGGATTAAGTAGTCAACACCAAGAGATTAAAGAAGTATATCCCTCTAGCTCCCACTGCACATATCTCCACATAATCATCAGGATTAGCTTTCTAAGTACATCAAAGGTTTATTTCCTTGTGGCTCTCCAATAATAAAGACTAAGGATAAACCAAACTCTCATCATTTTTTCACCCATCCCTCCACAACCAGATCATGACTAAATAAGAATGTGAATAAGATAAAGTCAATGTAGAAAGCCACAGTACTTTACAACAATAATAATAATAGGAACACAGCAGAGTAATAAAAAGAAGCTAGAAGGATGGGGAGTTACATAAAGTCTTTAAGGGGACATAAAGGAAGGCAATTAATAAACTGCAGAGCCATTTGAAAGTGACTGAATAAATATTCACAAGTAAATATTACTTGTGTAGCATATCTGTGGAGCATGTGTCCATTAATTACAAGATCCTGTGCTGCATTATGACCAGTACTTTGAAAGAAAGAATTCATAAAAACTATCCATATCGGGTCAAAACCAAAGTGCTCATTCTAAGCAACAGCACCTGGGAGCTCCATTGTTACATGTACAATAACGACGTAATAATTTGAGTTGGCACTTTGCAAAGATCAGTGCATATTTTATTATTTTCCTGTACTATTCTTGACAGTCATGGACCAGTAAAAAGATCTGTATTTGTATGTAAGATCATTAATTTCTGCAGGGTTATATGAAAATGGATACTTTGTCTACAGGTTGAAAACAAGGCGTTCTGGTGATGCTGATAATTTTTTCTCCTTCTTCTACTTGGTTTATTTGAAAATAAGCCCTCAGTGACTTTGTGTTAAGTTAGAAGGAAGATAGGACCATTACTAAAATGTCCATGGTACTTGATTCTTTTTAAAAGTCTTAGCATAAATAAAGCTGTTGTAGTTTTCACTGCCAGTTACCTCAGGAAGTTTATATATACTCTGCTTTGCTTGGGGCCAGTTTTGCACTTGAAGCCTACAGGTGTTTGCTCTGCTTCTCCTGCCTTTAGTTATCCTGCAGTAAAAACATTATTTTTTGCCAGCAAAACAATTGGAAGTCAAGACTTCCTGTGACTTTGACAAATCACTTAGTGACTCTGATCCTCATTTAACCCACAAAAAAAATTAGATCAGAGTAATCTGAAGCTCAATTAATGGTTACAAACCATTCTAAGGTCTCTGAAGGATGACACTGTAGAAAAATATTCTTGTCTTTTCTTCTGCCAAAAAAAAAAAAAAGAGATCCATTTGAAATTCAGTATTTTTGGTAAAGTACATAAGCTATGACATACTCATGTTGTGCAATTCACGTTTAAAATAACTTGTAATCTACAAAATRAGTACTAGTTTTGATATTTTATTACTTATGTTTCTTTGTATTATCCTTTATTTTAGAAGATTGTGAGTAGTACCAAAATATTTTTACGTATTGTAACATTATCAACTTGTAAAAAATACATGCACACACATGCAAATGTGCACACACACGCCCCCACGTGTATTGAAAAATTCTTTCATAAGCCATATAATAAAAATGTTGAAAACATTGATTTAATACAAAGTAATTTCTTCTTATAAAATTTTGTAAAGTCCTCCATAAAATCTGTATTAATGTATATTTAAAATTATGTCTTAAAGAACAAGATAAACTCATGAATAATTTTTCCTATATTTGCTAGCATGCAAATCTAAATTTAATTAAAAGACAGTACCAGTGAATGAGCAGAAACAACATATTGTTCCACTGGTGCTTTATTAGCACTTTGAATTTTACTATATGTCTTCCATTGATAGGCTGGATATAAAGACTGCTACACGTTTAATACTATTATTCCTTCAGCAAACCAAACCATTTTAATTTGTCTATGACTCTAAAGACAGTAATTTTTAATATGTTTTTTATCCTCAATTCTGCCTCAGACACAGCTCACTTATTTAATAGACTTGTTCTTATAAGTGTGTTAAAAGTAGGTTTTTCCCTGCTTATTCCTCTGCCTTAACCCAGATGCTGATGTATAGCCCTTCTATACAGAAATACACAGTAAATGTGAACCTTCCCAATTTTCAGGCTTGCATCTGACCCTCCGTGGAAGGGACAAGTTAGACATTCCCAGCACAGCAATGTAGTTCTCCAGTGCCGCATGTGGGGTGCAAGGGGCCTTGGAACAGGACTGTGGGGATGCACAGTGGCCAGGAGCATCCTGGATGCATTGCTAGAGTCTAATATTAAAGAAAGCAATGAGAAGGTGTCGTGTCAGATGCTCCGTCTGAACCTGGGGATACACAAGCAGTGCATGCAATTCTCAGAAAGTGAATTCAAAGTTACAGTCAGGGCTTCCCTCTAGCTGCTGTTAGATACCTGGATGACATTTTTGCATGATCATTTCTTTAACTGCCACCTGTGATGCCAAACATCTGAAGTGGTTGCTACATGTTTGCTTGGTGTTGAAGGTATTAAGGAAAAAATCTCAGACTTCTCCAAGCTGCAGCTTTTCAAGGCTATAAAGACAAGCTATAAAAGAGGCCCAGTTAAAATACTTCAAACTCAATATATCCAGTACATTTAATCTATTCCTGTCCTGAAGAAAAATTGCCCTTCAGAAACATTATTATATAAGAAATTAAGCGCCTTATGCAGTGGTGGGGTTTGGGGTTTTTTCTTATTTTTGTGAAGGATTAAGCTTATGTGATTGGAATTGCTGACACTAGCTTGCATAGGTAGATTCTTTTGGTAAATTAAAAGAAAACCATTTTTTGTCAAGTTAGTAAAATGCTGGTATTTTATATGTTTATGTTTATACTTGAAAGACTGCAATACTTCCAAAATTACTAGTGATACACAAGTCAAAAGTAATTTTTACTTTGTTTCAATTATAAAAGTAATACATTTATTTCATATGAACTAAAAGGTCCATTAAACACCAGATAGTGTTTGATACCCAATCAAAATGGTATAGCCAAGTAGCAACAGTAAAATGACTGCGGGAATGACAAATTTGTTTTTCATCTTTGGTGCATTGTTCCAAGTCGTGTTATGCATTCAGATTTTTTTCCAACTTCTGCTTTTATTTGTTTTTCCACAGAAATCCTCACATTCCAAAATTATAACTACGCCTTTCATAACTAGTAATGAAGGTAATTACCTTAATACAATGAAAACCACTTAACTTATTTTTCTGCTCTCACAAATGTAATAGTAGAGTATTTTTTGGTTCGTGAGATTTTTCTCAACAGCATGAGTGAATGTGAATGAGAAAGATGGAGAAACAACTAATGAGTAGAAAAACCATGTACAGAAAATTACTGAGATCTGAACTGTACAGAAAAGACTCAAATCCTAAGCCTGGCCTGCTGCCACTGATTGTGGCACAAATTTTATCCTACAATCACTCACCAGAAGATAAGAAACTTGCAACAATTGACTTTCTGAGAGTTGATTGTAAAAGTTTCTCAAAGTAACTGTGATATGTTATTAGATATGACATGTGAGTGAATTTCTTATCTTCATGAGACCACAAGAATTCTTACTAAAAATCAGGCCTAACTTTTATGATCTGTTGGGACCTCATCATCTGCTGAGGCAAACACGAAGGATGGGCCACTGACATCTACAGTTAGTTAAAATTGTTTCTTGCTGAATATCATTATCCAGTGATGACTCCAGCACTGGCAAAATCAAGATTAAAGCGTTGTAATTTATCATATCTAAAATCAGAAAGCATCATTACTGCAAAACCAGATGAAAATGAAACTAATTAACAGACTCAGAGTTAAAACGCTACAATGAGAGTCTATCATCACAGTTCTTCCTCTTCAGTATTCTTCCCAGTCATTACAGGCACCAGTCCAGGCGAAAGTGATCACAGGTCTCATTAACTAATCCACTGCTAAATTAACCTTCGGTTGTCCTCAGGAATATAATAAATCTCACTCATTTGATTTTTATAGCCTTGAGACCCTCTTGAAAACAGGTCCTGTTGTAATCATACTTCCCAGCAAGGCCAGTTTGCAAAGTGCAAACATAATGACGTGAACTTTAAGATCTCTTGTGATTCAAAAGAGACAGACAACCAGATGTATAAAATATCAAGGTGATTTTCATCCTTGTGGAAGAAGGAATGCAGAAAGCACTGCAGTGATTTCACATAGGATTTGTAGAAATTATAATTTGAAATAAAATATGATGGTTTAAATTGTTGTATTAGTCCCCCTGAGTTTCTCCCCATTTACTTGGCTACTGCCTCTTGTCATTCTCATACTACTTCATGTATTTCCAGCTGTCTTTTGATGCTAAGCAGCATATGAAAAGAGCAGGTCGTGTTATCACCATGCGATTATCTAGGTCTTTACGGACTGCAACAAGACGCACTACATATCACCAGCAACGAGGAGATACAGTCTGAAAACAGATCTGTCTGAAATCGATATTTTCTTTTATCACTAGTTCTTAGTTCATGTGAGGTGTGCAGACAATCCATTTTTAACATGCAACATATCAGAAGTTCCTATATTGCTTTCATATTGCCTGTTCATGCCAATAAAATGTCAGCTTAGGCACTTTGTGTCTGATCTTCAGGGACTTTTGGGTATTTGCAACCTATATGGATTCCAGCTGGAGTCCTAGGTGTTCACCACTCTTCCTGCAGCTCCATCAGTGCTGGCAACAATGGGAATTCTAATGTAGACAAGATGTTTGTCTTTTTATGACCAATGTTTACTATACAGCAATAAATCCGTATGGTGAAGTAGAGCAGCTGCCAAGACTTTCTGCATGCTCGAGCTGAAGTCACCACTAGCTCGTGTTAGTCTAACGGTGGGAAATTTGGCTAAAAGGCTCGTTGTAGACACGCTTTTCAGTACTGTACCTCTGCTCAATAGATCATTCATGAGCACCCAGCCCCCTCTCCAGAGAGCATGTACAGTCAAGTCATGGGCAGGAAGGGTTGCAGACAAGGCTGAGTTTCTTACAGCTCAGGCTCAGAGCTGTTTTATTGTCGTCATGGCTACAGGCTCCACATGCCTCCAATCCCTGCTTTATGAAAAGAATGATGCAGTGTCTAGCCTTACAGCTGAATATATAAACCAAATTAGTCTACCATGCCCCTACCTGTTTTGCGGCTCACAATGAAAGAAGTAATATATCAAGCAATCAGTCTTGTAGCAGTTATATTCTGTAAACACTAAGTCATTACACCCAGACTTTTTTATTTGCTCTTTAAAGTCCCTTCTCAGTATAATAAACTGCAGATTTCAATAGGAAAGCTAATTCAGAAGAGTCCTCTGTGATTTTGCAGAATCTGTAACATATAAGTTAAAAAGTGCATTTCAAATCCCCTTTCACACTCTATTTTTGCACAATCCCACTCACTAAACAAGAAGCAGAAAGACAATGATGACTGTCTTTTCCAAAGCTGCAGTGCCAGGGTATTACTAGAATCAAACTATTTCTAATATAAGTAAAGAAGAGTTATATATTCCTGCAGGGAACCATTAACTCTTCCTGAATAGAGTAAGAGCCTCATATGGTCCCATCTCTACTAGGAGATTAAGTCATCCCTTAATGGCATTGAGGTAAGGAATTGAGGGAAGACGTGTCCTCTGATACTGCTGTTGTCAGTGTTTAGAAGAAGGGGAAGGAAGGAAAGAAAGCTTTAAAAGTTTGGTCTCCACTGAAAGATAAATATATAAGAGGGGGAAAATGGGTATCAGAATAAAAATGTGTAAATCTTAGCATATGATGGTGTAGTCGCACACTAAGGATTTGGAAAAGAAGGTGGTTAGAGGAAAAATAACTAGCATGAGGGGTAGGGAAGATCTAAATTTGCTTTAATTTCCAACTCCTTATACATTCTTCTTTTTTCCTAGCTTGTAAATTCCACCAGTTTTGATTCTCTACATGCTCATTTAAACTGTACCTGTCAGTGAGTGGAGAAATGTGGTCACATGGTTCACCATCATTTTACATTCTATCTCCGTGTTTAGCAAAATGGGCCTTAAACTCACTTACCTCCAAAATTCCATTAAAGCATTTTGGCAGTGTGGGCTGTAAATGACATTTATAGCCAGGGAAGTGTAAAGGGATCTCAATGCAAATAAAGAACAGAAGAAAGCGTTATGTTTTTATGGATCTGAAGTATTTCTTAAAAAACAAATAAAGACAGCTTTATTATCTATCAGGGAAGGAACAATGTAACAATGCATAAATTGAACGTAGTCTGCCAAATTAGATTCACCCTGGCTACAGCAAATTGAATGTTTGGACTCATCAATATATTACCAGTATTTCATGCTACACAAAGTCTCTCATGCTGATATCTTCTATTTCTTGCTGCTGTGGAGAGAATTGAAAATACCAAAGTGTGTTCAAAACAATATATCTGGGTGTTATAGACTAATGCTATAAGTCTCATCAAGGCTGCTACGTACTCTGCAATCTCTCACATGAAGGGTTTTAATGACTCAGCCATTTCAGAAAACATCAAGATTGAAAAAGCAAAACAAAACCCAAAAAATGTTTTTGCTCTGATTATGCAGCTATTTCAACTTTTTAAAAAAAGTATTTCTTCTACCTAGGTCTAAACTTATATGAAAGAAAAAAAATATTTGGCTTTTTGTTCACTTTTTGATAAGTTTTGGTTAAAAAAAATTGTTTAGAATAAAAGAATCACTCATGGAAGCACATTTAACTAGGGCCTTTTATGGCTATGTGCAGTTGCAGCACATCTACTTCTTTAAAAGGGACACCTACAGCACTGAAAGAAGTTATAAACCCAATGGGAAAATATGTTACTGCCATGAGTTACATACATATGTGTTTTTGAAAATATATGAATATTCTCTCTATGGAATATAGATATTGCCACCTTTGCAGGAATAAAAATAAATTAAATTTATTTTATTTTAATATTTATTGAGTGGACAATTCAATATCTTGCTTGGAGAGACACATTTGGTTCATACATTTTTAACCAGTGTTTTCTGTGTCATAGAGGTGAGAACTACATAATCCTTTCTATAGAGACCCTAAAAGACAATAAATACTGTGTATATTTTAAACAATGTTTTTTTATTATTATTTAAATGATATGAAACTTCACCAAGACACTTCTTTTTTTTGCCACATTGTCCAACCTTATTTACACAAAATGCATGGTATTGGGCAAAGTGTTCAACAAATATGAGGAAATACACCCTGCCGCAAAAACTCCTATCAGTAGGAGGTATGAATCCTGTTCTTTTGGCCTTGGAGCAGGAAGAGGTTTAGACCCCTAGAGAGGTAGTGAGCTTCTTGTTAAAGTGTCTCTTCTTTTGAATATGTTTGATCATTCTTTTAAGATGTGTTATTGTCTTTTCATGCTGTAGAAGAAATTACAGTAACAAATTTAGCAAAACATATTTGTCAGCTAAATTTAACATAACTAGGAAACTATAAAACTAAGTAACCAATGAGAGAAATATTGTATAAATATTATATTTTAGTGTTGCATAGTACAAATATTTATAATGCATGAGTTGTATGAGACAACATAATGTGAAAGCAGGATGACTATTAAGTTTCAGACACATTTAGTCTGTGTCCTAAAGAATAAGTGAAACAAACTCTTCGAAATTCTTTATATTTCCTGTATTTTCACAGCTTTTATATGCAGTGTATTATATTTTTCTTTTCTTTTACCAAAACGATTGAGATATGACATAAATACAGAAAAGAGAGGACTTTCTAAGGGAAACTATACATATAACTGCTAATGGCTTTCCTAGTCTGTAAGTTTTAAGAGCAGTTAAGACCTTTAGATCATGTTTTCCAACCTCCTGTATTTGCATCCTCCCATTCACAACCCATTCTGCCCAAGTAGCTCATACTAAGGCTAACAAACTGAGTCAAACAAAAACTTTTCAGCTTTTGAGGGCTGAAACAACAACTGTCTCAGCCCTGAATAGGAAAGACCCAGGTTCCACCACAGCCTGAGGCTTCTTGAGTAGCAAGGAGCTCATTCAGTAAGAGATGTTCCAAAGATCTGAAAGAAATGGATCATAGCTCATGCCAAGGAAAATCATTAGTAAATAAACAACCTCTCCTTCACACTGACAAACACAAACTGATGAAACAACAACAATGACAACCTGTAGCCCAGTCTGGTCTGCAGAAAAGAGAATGTATTTTTGGTCTGAGCCCTGACAACCAGTTTGAGCTCTGGCATATGGATGAATACCAACCCTGGCCATACAATTAAGATTCTTTGTACCTTCTTTGAATCTTAACCTGACCTATCTTGAACTGTCCATTTACAGTATGGACTATCTATTCACTGCAGCTTCAAACTAAGATCTAGCCAAACAAAGAAATTCAAAAACACATCGTCACTTGTAAAGGGAAATTAAAAGTGATTAATTTCCTCTTGCATATAACTGCCTGAAACTCTCAGGCATGTTGCATTTGATCATAGCCATTGCTGTGTGTTTTCTGAGGCCAATGCAAAATGTATTGTATGAAAACAGACAGTAAAGTATGTTCTCTTTTTCCTAGAGGAATGGAAAGTAGAGAAGACTTCCCCAAAATGCAGAATTAAATGTCAAAGCCAAGAAAACAATTGTGACCACGTTACTCATTTGCCATTTCTGATTTCCTCACTCATAGATTTTCTTCCAGGAGTTTGACTTCTTTTTCCTAAGAAAGAACTGCAATCTGGTTCTGACAACTCCAAGTGATCCTGCATATACTGCCTTTCTGCAGGTATTTCTACATTTAACTGCTGTTATGAAAGCATCTTCCTTTATCATTCAGTTTGCCTGATTTGAGATACATTCACTAGGCCTTTTAACATTTTTCTTCCCATTCAGTGCAAAAGCTTTCCTCAGTATCAGCTGAACACAGGGGCTGTCTTCTATGAAGAAAGAAATTCACAGAAATTGAACTCCTTTTAACTTACATGTTAAGCTTTATACTCTCAAGTTCATCTTCAGGACTGTTTGAAATTTTTAGTATATCTGCATTCTTTTCAAGTATAGATGATAGTTCTGATGTGCTAATCTAGTATAACAGTGCTATTTATAGAAGTAATATTGCTTGTCTTCTTCCACCTTGTGTCTTGGCTATCTCTAAAATAACTAAGATTCATATGGATTCTTTTTGCCATAGTCTTTCATTCATAATTAACTCATACAAAAAGACATTAATTCCTCTGAATGCTCAAATCTTACGTGCTTCATTGCTTTCCAAGACAGGGTTTTCTGTCCTCTTATGTTCACCTTTACTCTTGGTTTGCAGCTACACTATCTTGCATTTGGATACCGAAAAATGCTTTTGGCCAAAGGACACCCACTTAAATTATACATAATTCTCTGTAATCATAACTTTCTCTCCCTCCTCATTATTTCTCCTCCCACAAACTCTTTTGCAGCTACGAAGCTTGCCATGAAAAATATTATCATCTTCTTGATAACCAAAAAAGTGCTGCATGACCTCTACAGCAAAAGTTGATCCATGCAAAACCTACTGTTGATGTCACTCAACTAAATGCTTTTGTGGTAACCAAGTTTAGATCCAATTGACTCCTTATTCTAAATAATTCTAAAATCATTACCTCAGCCAGCATTTTGCAGAAGCTTCTATCTATCTTCAGAGTTAACTCTGGGATTTAAATGTGGAAGACACTCTGGCTATTTATAATCTGAATCCAAATGGGTATCAACACTCATAGTATAGAGTGATGTATAACTTCAGATTCTCAGTTGTATTTGTATAAATCTGGCATAACTTCAAAGATATCAGCGATAAGTATGAAAGCAGAATTTGGCACCAAGAACATACAAGAGCCTAATTGTAAATAGAATCACAGAATCATAAAATGTTAGTGGGCCTTCAAGATCATCTACTCCCATGCACCCCTGCCACGGGCAGAGACACTTCCCACTAGACCAGGCTGCTCAAGGCCATACCCAACCTGACCGTGGAACACTCACAGGGACGGGACATCTGCAACTTCTCTAGGCAGCTGTTCCAGTGCCTCCTCACCCTCAGAGTAAAGAATTTCTTCTGTATATCTAACCTAAATTTCCTCTGTTTCAGTTTGAACCCATTACTCCTTGTCCTACCATTAGAATTCCTGGTGAAGAGTCCCTGTCTGGCCTCCCTGTAGGACCCCTTCAGACACTGGAAGGTTGCTATGAGGTCTCCACACAACCTTCTCTTCTCCAGGCTGAATAATCCCAACTTTCTCAGCCTGTCTTCACAGGGGAGGTGCTCCAGTTCTCTTATCAACTTTGTGGCCCTGCTCTGGACTTGGTCCCACAGTTCCATGTTCTTCTGATGTTGGGGGCCCCAGAGCTGGATGCAGTACTACAGGTGGGGTCTTAGGAGAACAGAATAGAGGGCAAGAATCACCCCTTTGACCTGCTGGCCATGCTCCTTTTGATGCAGCCCAGGATTTGGTTGGCTTGCTGGGCTGCTAGCACACACTTCTGGCTCATGTCRAGTTTTTCATCAACCATCATTCCCAAGTCCTTCTCCTCAGGGCTCCTCTCACACCCCTAGCCCTATAGGTGTGTCTGGGATTGCCACCATCCAGGTGCAGGGCCTTGTACTTCGCTTTGCTGAACTTCATGAGGCTTGCATCAGCCCACCTCTCAAGCCTGTCAGGGTCCCTCTGGATGGCATCCCTGCCCTCCAGCATGCTGACTGCTCCACCCAGCCTGGTGTCATCAGTGAACTTGCTGAGGGTGCACTAACCCCACTGTCCATGTCGCCGACAAAGATGTTCAGCAGTATCGGCCCCAGTACTAACCTGTGAGGGACAACACTCACCATTGGTCTTCGCGTGGACAATGACCTGTTTACCACAACTCTTCGCATGTGGCCATCCAGCCAGTTCTTTATCCACCAAGTGGTCCATCCCTCAAATCCATGTCTCTTCATTTTGGAGACAAGGATGTCAGTGTCAAATGCTTTGTGTAAGTCCAGATTGACAATGTCAGTTGCACTGCCCCTATCCACTACTGCTGTAGCCCCGTCATAGAAGCTCACCAAACAATATTTATTGCAACAATAAAATTTCTGTTGGAATCCAACTGACATAAATTACATGTTTAAATTAAGGCCATCCTGAAACAGTAGCTCACTGCTCTGGAGGAGTGTGTGTGATAAGGGATGGTAAACTGACCTAGTCCAACTAAAGTAATTACCTAAGCTACCCAAAAAGTCAACAGACATATTTCTGAAAACCTACTAAGAGAAATCCAGGCCTGTTAAGATAGCAACCCAGTGTGATTAAGTGATACATTTGAATTTTCCAAGGAAAGCATAAGGAAGAAATAGGATAAAATGGACAGGGACCCCTATTTTGAGTCTAGTCTTCAGAAACTAAATGCTTGCTGCAATTAGTGTGGTAGAGGTACTATCCAGCCCTTGCATAATATGTCCTCAAAGCACCCCTCTCCTGGAAATGTAAGGCTGAAGTTCTTTCCATACTGTATATGTGAGATCTTGGACACATGCCAAGGAGATAATAAGTCCTGCTTCTATTTGGTGTGACTTTCATGGATTCACAGACTCACAGAACATCCTGAGCTGTAAGGGACACAAGAGGATCATGGAATCCAACTCCTGGCTCCACACAGGGTGACCTAAAAGTTAAACCATGTATTTAAAGGCATTGTCCAAAAGCTTCTTGAACACTGACAGGCTTGAGGACCATCTCCCTGGGAAGACTGTTACRGTGCTTGACCACCCAGAAATTATATAAAGAACTATATAAACAAATATTTCAGTCTCGAGATTCAGAGATAGAAAGGGAACTGCAATGAGGGAAAGGTAGACAAAACCATGAAGTTTATTCAGAATCCCAATGCCACACTGTGCTTGAATTTCACAGTCAGGTTTATTATCTCAAATTTTCTGAACGCACACTCATTCTGAAAATCCTCACATTTTTTCATAGGTTATTTTTCAAAAATCATCACCTGAATTTGCCATATTAAGAACCTCTTTGTGGTAGTAGAGAAAATTATTGTAAAATTGTCCTAAAAGGTATTTCATACACTGCCCAAGCTGTTTGGTTTTGCTTATTTTAGAAATTTTTATGTATGTTTCATCTCTTCAAAAAGGGAATGTGAAGACTTGATGAATGTGCTTTGAACCCAACCATCTCCTGGTGGAATGAAATATGTTCCCTAGGTTTCCTGGGAATACACCACAGGAACAGATGAAGATATTGTGGTTGCATATTATGTGATAATGAATATTCTGACTGATGTATTCACCCCAAGGTATACTTGAGCATCTGTTGGTTTATTTAGGCATGACTCATCATTCTTATTTTCAAGATTTTTAAGTGGGTGAACATATTTCTCCTTAAAGACTATAGAACGGGGATAAAATAACGAGAGGCACATGGGATTATGTACAAGTGATGACATGGAACATGCATCCAGGAGAGAGATGTACAGATTCTAGTGCTGTTCATTGCCTTAGGAACTTAGGGTCTACATTTGACGAAGATATTAGCCTGGCTTGTATTGATTATACAAAGCAATGACACATTAAGAGTAAATGTTGTAGCTGTAAAGCCTTACACATTACTGCATATATTTAAAAATTAGGCTGATAGATCACTATTAGAATACAGTACAGTATGAGGTGGGTATCCTCTCTATCATACCAAGCCTTAAAATCTGGTTTCACTGATTTTCTAAAATGGTGGTCATCAACAAAATATGATATGCTATATGAAGTAAATTACATGATGAAAGTTTCTGTTCTGTGTTATACAGAAGCTAAGACTAAGGGACATAATGGTCCTCTTTCATTTGAAAGTACAGGATGTCTAAATCACTTAGGACTGCAAGTCTACCCACTATACTAAACATAAATACAACAATGTCAGGTTGAAGAAGCAGTACATGTGACAGTGTGAATGGTTTCCTCTTACTCTGTGAATGACTTCAAATGTAAACATTGTATTACACAAGTATCACATTATCATCTGATTCTGATTTCTGAATACTAATGTCCTCAAAACTTTTCRCCCACTAGTGGGAAGAGACGGAGTTTTCTGTGTCAACCTAGCTCTACTTAAGACTTTATTTTGGACTTTAGAAAAGCCCTTCAAAATAAACATTAGGAAAAATTGCAGACACACTGGCTGTGCTAATTATTTTTCTTATTTTATTTTTCCTGCTAGTTTTATCATTACCAAAGGACAATTACACACACCAAAAAAAAAGAAAAATGAAGGCCAAAAAACCTCAAATGCTTACCAAATGCTTAAGCATGATGTAACCAAGTCACATAGAATACTTGCACCTTTCACAACATTTAGGTATTGATCCAACCTTAGGGAAGAACTAGATAGAAAACATCCTGAGCAGGAAGTGAAAGGAAGTCTATCTTTAAGGGTCTCCAGTGATGAAGATTAATTGAACAGTACTGGTCCCAGTAGGGATCCCCCCAGGGACACCACTCATCACTGATTTCCATCCAGACATTGAGTCATGACAATTCAAACAATTCCTTACCCACCAAACAGCCCATCCATCAAATCCATATCTCTCCAACTCAGAGGTAAGGATATTATTGGTATCATGTCAAAGGCCTTACAGAACTCTAGATAGATGACATCCTTAGTTCTTCCCTTGCTTATTGAGGTACTCACAGTTGCTTCCAGCCTCCAGCTGATACACATTTTTGCCCAAAGACAGCACACAGGCCTCCTCACACTATCTGCATTGGGTTATAATTATTTCCACTGCAATTCTTCAGATGTGTTAGGGCTTTGAGAAGTGATAGTGGGTGACTCTGTTTTCTGTGGTTTAAGATTTTACTGCTCTTCGTTTCCAGTTCCACACCTTTTCCAGCAGGAACACTGCTGTAGCGTAATTGGCAGGTGAGGATATGTCTGTGTCAACTACTCTTCAAAAGTACATGCTGAACCAACATTTTGCTTTTAAATGAAGAAGAGAGGGTCCATGTACAAAAGCTCTCCACCACCAGAAAAATTGTTTAACAAAAAAACCTGTGCAACATATAAACGAGTTTTAAAAACAACCTTTTCAGCAGAGTGTACATACTAATTCATACCCTAACTCCATCTAACCTGCAATGTTGTATCCAGAAAAGTTCAGTTGGCCTCCCATACGAAAATGGTCTGACTGATGTTGTTTTGATGCCTTACATGTTTGAAAATAAAGGCTGAGGCCAAATAAGAGGGTAAAAAGTAAAAATTCATTAAAGGATTTGGAGAAAACAAAGCTTTCCCAGAGGTATTTTCCCAGGACCYACCGCTGCACAGGGTTTGGGCCCAATCCTGCGAGCGGCGTCCAGCAAGTGTGTTATACAAACTTAAAAAGGGTACAAAAAGGTGCAAAAAAGGTACGTGCTTCTACTATTACAGGGTTTCAGTGAATTAACATAGTTTTGAAATATTCTCCAATTAAAAGCTGAATTTTGTCACACTATTTCTTGTGGCAAGTTTCTATTGGAAGTTTTCTGCTTACTTCAATAGCTTCATTTTTCAGATATCAAGTCCAACTCTGGAACGCTTAAAGGCTGATAACTTGGTTCTATTTTGTCTATAGGAAAGGGATACAAGGTTGCAGGGTAGAGGTTATAGGATTATAGGGTTATTAATATATAAAAGTATAAAACTAAAATGCTACTAATATAAAAAACAAAAGCAAAAAATCTCTCTGGCATCAGTTTCCCAATGAGCCTCTCATTCTACCTTTTATTTAGATGTCTGTTATATCCATTTTCATTGTCAGTTCTGTAGCCTTTACCCTGATCCTTGGGAAACCCTATAGAATTTTCAGATAGGTGTATTTTTTAATTTCCTTTTTATGATGTCAGTTAACAGGAGATACCAAGGAAAGATTACAAGATAAAGGGAAAAGATAAAGTGATTTTATCTCAGGGAGGGTGTAAATCCCTTTAGAATGACAGTGGTTTACACTCAGYATCTCTATAACTTCATTCACACATTAGTTGTTAGAAGTTTTCTTGACACTTCCTCACAAACTTCCCTCATTCCTTCCACGGTGCTCAAAGCAGCCCCAGGCATGGTTATTTGATTGTAGGCAGCTGGCCCCTACAGCTCAGAGAGGAAGGTGAGAAAGATGCTCTCAGAACCCTTGCAAATAATATGTGTACGGAGGGCAAGAGCAATAACCTCAAAAGGGTCTGGGGTAGTGAAGACTGCTTTGGAAGCTGGAGATAATGACGAACTGTGAGCAGGATTGCAATTGGCTAGAAAGATTTCCTTGCATACTTAAAATGGAAGTACAAAAATTGCTTATGGCCACCCTCTGATTAAATTCTCAAAACCCAACTGTAAGATCCATGCCTAAAGCTTATGCAGACTGAACCACTCAGAGTGAAAAGAAATATACATTGAGATCACTTTGCTGCTAATGGGCAATAAGAATTACATCAGACTGAAGCTGAGAGAGAGCCTATTTATTTTGTTGTTTCCATCATTGTTCTTATTCAGCATATTTTATCACATTATGAACCATGCACTGATGAATGTGTTCAGTGGTGCCTGGCAAAATCTCAAGCATCCACACATCCAGAGCTCTAAACACCTGACTCCTAGTATTTGCTGACACATAGGGTTTAATACCTTGGGGCATTTTGACTGTGTTTACACATAGCTAGACAGGCCAAACACTTAATGCAGGTCTGAATATACAGAAACAAGTGTTTCTTAAACAAAGTCTTCTTTCCCTTCCCCCCCCCATCCTCTTGCCTTTTCAGTCTCAGCTTTTCACTATGAGGGGGTTTTTTTTATTTTTAAGAAAATTAAGATTGCCTAAGAGGATATGGGAAAAATTTGTGGTTATCTTGGTTTGGTTTATTATATTTTGGAAAACACAGAGATGTCACCTGCTCAGACTTTGCAAAAAGAGCAGAACTTCTTAAAACCTGAACAGTATTTTTAGAACCAATTTTTTTGACTGAATTTCTATCTTTAAATCTTTTTAAAATTATGCTTCAGAGTAATATAAGGTAACTAATTTCTTACTATTTATAGCATTGAAAGTAAGTTTAATAATGATATAATGATTATTGATTAAAACAGAACAAACTCTTCCAGAGGTCATTACCTTGATCTCTAATGTCACTGCAACAAACCACAGTTGGTGAGTTTTGTTCAGTCTCCCTACATTCCTCTTTCACATGAAGGAAATAACAGCATGTCTCTGCTAGCCCAGTTTAATATATCAGTTGAAAAAACAAACTACATGCAATACAAACAGGATAATATGATCTAAAGGAATACAATAAAACCCAGTCCAGATAAATAAAACCAGAATTGCCAAGGTTTAGCATGCCTAGGCATAGAAACTATACACTCATGCCTCTAGAGAACAGCTAATAAATTATTTTCAAGTTGAAATTTCAAGTTCATGCCAAGACATGGAAGTATGCCTAGTATTTAAAGTCAGGACTTAATGAAAAAATTTCCTTCTCTAGTTCAGAGAAAACCTGGAGATTGACATATTTAAGAAACTTAGAGTCATATACTCTTTTATACTTAGAAACTTAGAGGCATATACTCATAGAGTTTTATACTCAAGTCAAGCTCAGCCTCTGTTTAGATTCAGATTAAATGGCCATTATATGAAAAGTTTAGATCTTGGCTAGTATCTTTGAAAGTCTGGTCAATCAGAGTTTGTTATTTCTCATCACTGTTCAAAATCTTATTTTTCGTTAAAGTTAAGCAAGAACTGACGTCTTCTGAAAAGCTGGTCTGAAGCAACTGAGAACTGCCTGTTAGTCTAAATCATTCCGAGGATTTTAGGGACTTCCTGTTGACATTATTCAGGACTTTGCTGCATATTCAACATTTGATGAATTTCTACAGGACCAAGAACAGGGCACTGTGCACAGCCTCATGCACGCAGGCAAGGACAGAGGCAGTTGGAGAAAATTGAAGTAACATACAAACCAGAACCTGAGCATCATTTTTATTTATTTGTCTAGGAAAGCAAAAACTTGACAACATTGTACAAGGGTGGGATGTGGGGGTTCTTTTGATGGTTTGTTGCCTGGGTTTCTTGTAGGGTTTTGTTTGGTTGGTTGTTGTTTGGGGTGGGTTTTTTTCCCCTCAAAGCAGGTAATTCTTGCATTCTAAAAGCTGAAAGCTGAAAGGTCTGACTTACATGACCCTGACAGATAACTCCAGCTTCTGGCCTAAGCTGAAATTAAGTCTAAACCTTTAATCAAGAAAAATTAGGCAGAAATCTTGCGGCAACATTAATTAATTTCATAATTTTCAAAGTGGTTTGTGTTCATGAGGAAAGAGGCAGAGGAATGTAACAACAGTAGTTTCTGTAGCCAAAATCAGTGAAGGGCTGCAGCCAACAGTCTGCACCRTGCATTCCCAGGCACGTTGATCATACTTTCAGAGTGGAAAAAAAACTGTAATCAAAGAGGAGGAGGTTAAAGAGAAATGTTTTACTGAGAACAAGGGAAGATGGATGACAAGGGGAAGAAAAAGGAAAGTGAAGATTCCATGCATTTTGCCACAAAGAGTAAAAAGTGGAAGATTCCCCTTGTATGACTCTTTTACTGTTCATTCCTCTCTCAACATCTTCAAACGTATTTGAGTTGTATCAGTTGCAACACACTTCTCCAGCTCATATGCCACAATATTGAACTCTCTTGCATTTGTTCTTGATCAACCAAGCTTCCTAGTTGTAAACTTTCTGACTTATTTTCACACATCAGCCTAGTTTCTATGCTGTAGGAACATCAAAGAACAAAAGCCTAAGGTGATAATCTCTCCTCTTCACACTAAACTCCTCCATGAAACAAATTCCTTCAGCTCTGAACCTTCTTACGTCTTCTGACATGCACAAATGTGTATTTAAAATCACATATATATATATATATACATACACATATATATGTATGTATGACCTTCTTGACCTATGAAATCCCACGCTAATGTCAGAAACTCTGACCACCTGCTATTTACCACTAAGAGCCTCAGAAGATTTAACATCTGGATGTGAAAAAGCTGTAACAGCGAATGCCACTGTTCTGCTTCTGTGCACTGGAGTGAAAAAACTTCATATTAGTTTAAGTTTCTTTCTCTGATGCCTACACATATCAAGCAGAGAAAACAAATTTTTTAGGACTTTTTAGTCTGTGTTCCTTGTGGTCTCAGCATCAAACGGAAAAAGCAGAAGGGTCAGTCAGACAAAACGTATCTTCAGGATTAAGTCCACTATAGTATCATCTGTATTCCTTTCCGAAGATACATACTGTCACGAGAGCTGCAATGTATACTGATTACATTATTTGTAGCCATTGTTTGTAAGACTCATGTTTGCTCTGGACTTTCTGAGTCATCAGAATAACTCTGACAATCCTCAGTTCTGTCCTTGTGATCAACGAACCACTTGTGTAGTTAATGGCTGGTTATTATGGAAGTAACAATCAAAACAGCTTCATAAAGCAATTTTGGTTTTATCTAATCTCTTTTATGTTATTATATACTTGTTTTCAACCATGGGCAAATATTAATTTCCTTCCAATGATCCAAAGTAACTGGTAGAAATAAATGTAAGAGATCAATGAAACTTCGTGCAATTTTCTTTGCACAAGAATAATTTAAATTGCTGATTTCACTGAATGACTTGGCTAAACAAAACTTCAAAATCAGACCGGCTTGTCCCAGCAAGAATGGTGCAAAAAGATCCATAGTAAGGCTTCAGAAGTATTAGGGAGGATATGGAACACAAAGAGATACGTAATAGAAAGTAGTCAGGATATTTTTTTTCTCACTGACAAACTCTTCAAAACTCTTCCAGGTAATCCTGGAGATTCAGTAAGCTCTATTGATTTAAAGAATGATTCACAGTTAGACTGGAAATGAAGGAGCTTTTAAAGTGCAATCACCAAACACATACGGTTTATTTCACATCTTACTGCTCAACTTTAGAACGAATATAATTCAAATCACAATACAATGATGATTGATGTTTTTCATCAACGCCCAATTATCATTCCACCACGGTACAAGACTTTAAAGTGGAGTTGTTTGAGCCAAGTAAAGCACAAAGTGAGCATCTGAAAATCCAGATCGGTGCTCTTACAAAATTACTTACCAAACAGCATTAATTATTTTCTAACATGTTAGGTCATGATAGTTGTATACGGATATACAAGATGAGGCATTTGTTTTAATCTTATGTTCATATATCTCATTTCACTGTTTTCTGATTAAGAATCATATTTCAAAGAGATTTTTGTTTTATTTTAAACTGGGCTAGAACTGGAATTCTTAGCATTAGTGGGATGATTTCTAAGTTTTTTCAATTTCACTGTACTTTAAATATAGGATACTGTGCATTCACAGGCTATTCACATATCCACATATGTTGCTGGGTACTTCAAGATCAGATCATTACAAATGAACTAAACTGTGGAGAATGTTAGATACATGCTTTACGTTTATATACGTATATATAGTGTGTATAGATAGCCTATCACGGAACAGAAGAAGTTATCTCTGCACCATCTGACATGATCTGACACGAATGTAGTTGAAAATTAAGTTCCATAATTCAGAAGCAGATTGTTTGGTGTTGGGTTTTTTTCAGCATTGCACAGTAACAGCAACAAAATGATGGGAGGTTATGGGAACAGGAGGAAGTGGTTTAAACACATAAATACTTCAAAAATGTAGGTGCTAGAAGACATACTTGTAACCTATGCAAATTGTTACAGTATCTTAGGTTCTACATTTCTTTTAACCATATCTTTTTCAACATATCTTATGTGTAAACTGTACTTGGAGTACATTATACATTTTGTCCTCAAGGACTGTAAAACAAGTAATTCCCAGTTTACATAATAAACACTTCGTATTTTGATAAAATGCTGTCACCTGAGGTGGGCATAAATGCAACTATTTAATAATTTTTTAAAATAACATATACCAACAAGAAAAAGATAGATAAGTCATTAAAAACCCCCCAGTGTCTGTTAGCTAAGTGCAAAATAATAAACAAAATTGGAATTTATCTGACATCTTTTGCCTGACAGATACCTCAAAAAAGATAAGTATTTTTTTTTATTTTCATTTGTGGAAAGGATCTTGGTTTTATCTTGCAGCTCAAATTATGTTATCTCCCATGCTGTACATCCTAACTCTGAATTTGTGCTATTGTGCTATAAGCGTTTGATGTTTTACAGATTTTCCAGGGAAGAAACAAGAGACGCATTCTAATGGAGTGTGGAGGGGTGTCATTTTAATGCATTTGAACTTTGCAACAAYGAAAAATCTGAAATAAAATAAAATGGTAGCTTTTCAAAGATGTCTTTCAATTTTCTTTTTAAAAATCCAACAAACGTCAAAAAGAATTCAATTTTTTAAAATTTAATTTACCATATAAACCATATTTGAGTGATTCAGTAGCTATATTGTTTTTTCAGAAGGTGAACTTTTTTCTTCTCACTTTCTTTAGAGGAGAAAGGAGAAATGTGTTTTAACACATTTTCATTTTTAATGAAGCTCTTCTGAAAGAAATGGCATATATACCTCAATACACTAGAAATACAAGAATGAAATCATACACTAAGACAAAACGCCTTCAGGTACATGCTCTGTGATCATTAGAACATATTATTACTGCATCACCCCAGACATATGACACATACCTTCCACATTTAGTTGCCTGTTCTTTTCACATAACCATTTAGAAAACCAAATACACTTTCACACAGAGGTTTACAAAAACTTTTTTGACTAACTGCTTGGGTGACATTTTGATTCCAAATCTATTTCGATTTGATATTTGTTTCTGTTGTACTTCCTATATTTTACCTTGGGGAAGAAATTATTAAAGATAATGCCGGTTAAATTTGGCTTCATATCTTATGAAACCAATGTGAATATAGTATATTTTCCCTTAAGATCTTCGAAAATTTCTTCAAGGATTTCCAAAGGCCTCTTTATACTGGTCTGGCAGTATAAAGCTGACGTAAAGTGGATGCAAATAAAATATTCATTCCCTTTAAAAACAATTTGCATTGCCTACACTTAGTGTAAAAAAGAGCCATGTCCCAAAATGCTTGTTTCCAATGGACTGATTTTTGTTATTTGTTTAAAATTTAATTCAAACAAAACTATCTCAAGGAAAGGGAATTTGTTGACCTCAGAGAATCCTATAACCTAACATTCTAATTTTTATGACTCTCTTTTACTTATACATGCACATTACCAGATGTCTGTTCACACTATAACCCTGTAGAAAATAACTTCATTATGTGTGGGTAACAATCCATCACTAGTTACCAATTAGAAATTCATGAGAGACTGTGGAAACAYTCTACATTCTGTCTGGTTGCTTACAGTGTGTGAGTCCTATCTTAAAACGAACAGTTCAATGTCAGAGAGAGTTTTGTGCTGTGCTGCCAACCTAAATGACAACTCTTCTGCCGCAAATATTCACCGTCCTCTTTTGACATATATCCTGAACTATTTCATTTGGGATCCCCAAACTGAACATTGTGGCGCTTACAAGAGGAGCTTGCAACACCAACGGAAATTAATTTTTTTTCTGCTCTCAGGAGCACAGTAAATGGCATTAGCTTATCTGTCCGTGCCTGGTTTGAGATCAACACGGGAAATGACACCTCCTGGGTGAAGTTCATAACTGTCACTGGAAGTGATATGATATCTTTTAAAAAATATGATCTTCTAATTAACAGCAAAACAGATAAAGAGTGAGCAGTGAGTAGGAACAATTACATGGTATTAAACTACTTTCAGAAAAATTGCTTTTCCTGCAACCAAGAAAAAATGCAATATATGGCCTCTTGAGAGACAACTACAGCTCTTCTCAATCTATGGTCAATGAACCACAGGTGCTGCTACCACTTCTTTTCTTGGTCGAAAGTTAAGTGATGCATCAACTAATTATGCTGATAATTGTATGGATTAATGTCTTATGCATATATCAAGAAACATCTTCTTTTATGCTGAACAGTAATGGGCATCAAATGTTGCAGAAGAAAGCAGGCAGCACTTGTGTGCCCTGTGTATTCAGGTGGGATACAGTTCATTCAGAGCCCAGCTCATTCCTAGGCAACAGTTRTTGCTTGCTTCCTTTCTAGGATTACTTGTCTTTTAGGCACCTCACTTCATGTTCCTGATCACTTGGTTTCACCTGCCATATGTACTCAGAGCAATGCCCTATTTGGGGAGGGTGGGAACCCATCTTCTATCCAAATTATTATTATCAAAAATCATATAAATTTCTAAAATTATTCTGCAGTACATATCCTATAGTCTTGTCTAGGATTACGCAAGTGCTGAATTATGCCAAGAATGTATATGAATGCAAACTAATGTAACAAATGTTTGGATATGCCTTTCCTCCAGCAGGTTGAATGCTGCACCCAGGAAGACCCTGATTTGCATGTGGTAGGTGAAAGGAAATTGGAATGGTGTCATCCATATGCACACATGCCTCCTGGTGCCACAACCACAAGTCAGCCTTGATCTGCTCTTTTGAAGTTAGCGCACTGTCTAAAGCTGGTGCTTCAGCCAATGTCAGACAGATACCAGCCTTCTCTAATTTTATATGAACTGGCAAAGCAGGACAACCTTTTGGTTCTCATGTAGGTCTAAAGATATCTTCACTTAGTACATTTTCAGCGCTAGTTTGAGCGCTAATTTTTCAGCAAATGCTGATAAACACCTCGATATTTATGTCACTGCTTGCACCTATTTTTAAGAGGGGCTTACATGCAAAGCTGAAGACAGGGAACATGAATGATAACAAGACTATTATATAGAAATGTGTAAGATAAGTGCAGTCAGGATATGTTCAGGACACAAGTAACCCCAAGCAATGCAAATTTAAGCACTGGATTGTGAATAGTTGCTGCACTGTATGAGAAGGAACCACGGTGTGTCCCCATGCCTCCCACTGCACACCACCATTTGTACAGTGCATGAGCTGAGGTGAGACATCAGCACATTAACGCACTTTATGTACTAGGGCATATTTACAAAAAAACACAACGTATGATGGAGAACTTTCAAACTGCTCAGGTGCCAATCTTGGCCACAATTTCCTAAGATTATTCAGCTCATAATTGCACATGGTAACACAAAATTAAATATTCATATTGCCCAACTACATTTATACTCTAATGGCATAATTAAGATACCCAATTTTACAATTAGTGTGGCATTACTCAGTAAACAGCTTTTCAAAGCTTTGTTTTACTCATTTTAAATTACTTCTAGAAAACACAAATTCATATGCAAAGTATGGTACACTGTAAGAACGTCTAAAACTATTTAATAATGCATATTCACAAGGGGCCAAAATTAAGACTTAATAGACATACTTGACTATCTGTGTCTTGATTTTTGAAACCTTAGCAGTACAATTTTAAAGTTCTGTTAGTACAGTTTATGTCTGATCATTTGAAATAGAATTTCTGGGTTTGAATTGTCTAAAGAAAAAAATTTCGTGCTTTAGAATTGTATAATCCATCAGCAAAAGTTTGCACATTTCATAAATGAAGACAATATTATTTTTATATATTTTTATATTAAAAATGTTTTTGCAGGAAATCAATGGACTGGCCTGAGAACTGTCACTTTTATTTCTAAGCAGATGTGAATTCAATGTGAATGCAAACATCTACTTGTATATTGTTCAGTATTGTGTCTTGTGGTTCAGTGGATATTTTCAAAGATAAACAATTATGTGGCAGCCTTTGTTCCATGTCTCTTTTGGGCTTAGAAATCTTGGCATTAATTTTACCAATATTTGCTTTTTAAAGCAAGTCTTCAACAGTAGTCTTCGACTACAAAAAGGAGCAAAGTGCAACAAAATTTCTTTTGCTTCCAGATGCCAACAGGAGGTTAAAAGCTGTTCTCTCAGGATTCTGCCTTACAAAGTAATATTTGCAACACTAAGTACATAGCAAAATCGAAGCCAATACTCAGTTTCTGTCATCAAAGTATTTTCTGTACTCATTTTTTTCAGTATCTAAGATAACTAATAATTTCAGAAATATTTATACTGCAGAAAATATCAATTTTCCAATGTCTTTTCTCTTGGAATTAGCTAAATATTTTAAAATTAAAGAAAATAAAGAATACTTTAGGGAAAATAAAAAGGTATGGAAAGTATTATTTAAAAATAGAGGTTTCAAACAAACTGGGAAACTGACACAAGCATAGAATCTAATACCACTGGTGGATAAACTGTGACCAGAAGATTAATGAGATGTGTCTTTCTTTCTCCTCCTTGGACTAATGATTCCCATTACATGACTTAGCTGAACTAGGACACTTATTTTAGAAAAATAGCAAGTGTTGATATTAAAACACTGGTTGAAGAGATGTCCACAGAGCACTTAGGGAATTGGTTCCAGCGAATAATTGTCCTCATTCCTAACTATTATGTCTACGGATTTTTCTTGGCTTTAGCTTGCATCCACTGGATTGTACCATAACATTTTGCCTGAGCTCATAGTGTACAAGAGAATACAGAGCCAGGTAAGTGCATAGTAAGAAATTACTCACTTAACACCAAATTGTGACTCCTGTGGGATCTTGCTTCAGGAGTTGCTGGCAAAGAACAGCTTCATATTGCACATGATGTTTTAATCTGTTCTTTATGCCCTGTATTTATCTGTTGTCATTTTTGAGTGAAGCAAAAACTGTGTGATATCAAGCAATGTATTACACAAGTCTAGTACAGTGTATCACTGATTTTGATCAAAATTACAATCTCAATAAAACAAGTGGTTATTTTGACAAGATCATATTCAATGATCCTCTCAACATTCTTTTGATTGCTTATTGAGCATTATCCAGCATTGAGTGTATTATTTAACATTTGATGTCTAACTGCTTTTTTAAGAATTAAGAACACATACCTAGAATAAGAGGGGTCTTCACTCTTTTTTTTCAAAACTAGCATCAGA
This sequence comes from Amblyornis subalaris, assembly GCA_018881555.1. Lineage (NCBI taxonomy): Eukaryota > Metazoa > Chordata > Aves > Passeriformes > Ptilonorhynchidae > Amblyornis > Amblyornis subalaris. Next base: position 104,023 of record JACAXG010000133.1, on the reverse strand, counting down.
AACAGTAACTTTATTGCAATTTCTGAAATTTTTTATGGTTTCAGCAACTTATTAGAAAACAACACAAGTAGATGATAGATATGACTTTAAATCACCTGAAAGATCCATATTGTCTGTAAGACTCTTAATTTACAGACAAAAGGCTATAATAGGAACTGTTTAATAATGTACCTAGACACAGCTGGAAATAAAAAGAAAATAGTAATAATCATCTGGAAAATATACATAACCTACCTTTTTCTCCAAATTCAGGAAAGGAGTATTTATCAAACCCAGGATTCTGCTTATTGACTTCATAACAGAAAAAAACAAAAAAAATTTTCCTCTCCCTTATCAAGTGAAGTTAGTCATAGTTCAGATGAACATGAATTCTCAGTATACATCAGCAATGGCAAAGTCCCATTATTCTTCATCTGAAGGCCTATATATCTTCCAACTGCTTTCAGTACTAACTGTAACTCAATCAATAACCACTGACAACTAGTTTCAGTCCTGTTTTTCATCCTAAGTTTAATAGATAAATATAAGCAGCGATTTTTTCTGGATTTATCATACAGAATTCTGAAATGCTAGAGRCAGAACTGCTGGATAGCTTTGAGTAGAAACTGACACTTCCAGAGAAAGGTGTGGATACTGAAAAGCTTAGGCGAAGGAATTTTCCAACTTGTATTCTGTGAGAAGCTGTTCTTTCCCATAGAAAGCTATGGAAAACAGCGAGTTGCTTTCTTTTAGAAAAACACCTTATCGTGCACCTGTGAGTTATGTAGTATTGTTATTGTATGTCTGGAAAAATATTTTCAATAAGGCGTAGTTGAATCTAACCAATCATCCTGAGAGGTGGATGGTCAAGGGACCAATGACCTTATGGCATTCAGGTGTACTAAGGTATAAAGAGGTCAGTATATTAATAAATAATACCACTTTTGCCACCTTTTTCGTGTACTCCTTGGATTGTATTTTGTGTTCTTCTCCGCCCGCCTTGATACAACAGCCACAGAAAGGTAGCTCTCCATTGGGCTGGCAGACTGTTATAATTTTCCTTCAATAACTGGTACAGAACCGGRAAAAAAGCAAATTCAGAATTGTGCAAAGGGAAAAACAAATAAACTATTAGTCTTCTTGTTTGAGATGTATGTTTTCTCCTTCTTTCATGTTCAGACAAGCCCTTACAAGTAAATAATTGGAAATTATGTAATAATGGGTTTAGTTTTCAAAATTGCATCACAGTTATAACTAGGAGATCAGCTCAGCAGAACCATTAAAATGACAGTATAAAATTTGTTGGATTTACCCTTAAGCAACCCAGAATTCACAGCTTTCTGTAATTATTATCATCAGATTGTAACACAAAGTTCCCCCATGACACACGCTGATAGCCTTACACATGGTCTTAAACACTGGTTTAATGATTTGGGGTTTTTCTGAAGAAATAATTGGCATTGGCTGGCCTTCGACCTTCCTTGGTACCCACTGGTGCTTAAGAGAGAAATGTGAACGGAGTTAAGATGCCTTATAAAGACTGTTATGTAGCACATCAATAAGCTAAGTAGGTTGTTTGAAAAGTCTTCTCTCTCCAAAATGCATCATGCCTAAAATGAAAGAAATAATCTGAAGGTGTTTGGTAGAACTGTCAATCACCCATGCTGTAGACATCTGTACACATGCACGGACACAAAAAGTGTCCTGGTGTACCAGCACACTCAAATTGATCATTTCCCTGTTTGCGTTTTTTTGTTGCTGTTTGCATGCATTATTTGCTATTTTGTTATTCTTTTTATACCAGAAATACACCATACTGGAAAGGAAGGAAATTGTAGAATGGTATATTTCAGACTGAGGGTAAGCAATACCATGTCAAAGGAAGACATCAGTTGCAAACACCATATATTTGAAAGAGAAGGACAATGAGTATGTTAGGAAAGAATGAGACTTCTATTTACTATCTAATGAATAAGGAATAAACTGCTTGTGCAAAGCAATCACAATTTAGGCATTCTGGTTATCACAGACTCTTCAAGTCTTTGAGAACAGAGATGGAATAACTCCATACAGTGTGACTCATTATTACAGATATCACTTGGATGCCATGCTAGAATACAAAAAATGTCCCATTCTCCTTGCTTTAAATGCTAAAGTAGCAGCGGATCATGTTTCAGAGTTTAAGCTGCATCCCTGATCACATTTAAATCAATTCCTGTCAATAAAAAAAACATCACTGAAGTAACCATCCTTTCTTTCAGAGCAGCCTGGCTATAGTCTGCTCATTTCTCTAAAGCAAAGGAGTTTTGAAGGACAACATGTTACTATGCTTTGCCTTATGAACAAACATAAAACAGCTAACTCCTGGCAACATATTGCCAGCAGATATGCTGTAGAAACAAGTAAGGCCATCAATCCCAGTACTGGCCTGATCACAGGATAGAAGGAGAAGCTGCACTTATTGCAGCATTTCATTGCAGAAACAGAGACTGAACCTTGCACCACAGGAATCCTACTTCCTCCAAAAGGCTTTGATGTCAGGTTCTTCTGCCTCTGTCTGTCTCTTTTCAGCTGCTCATAACTATTCCCTCCTTACTGCAGGAGGTTCCTATACATCCACTCTTTCTATCCCTGTTTGTTACCCCACTCCATTCAGGAAGAGCTAGGTTAGTTTCAGCAGGTTATAAAGGGACTTTTAGACAACATGGATCATTTTGACAGAGGATGTGGTGAGCATTTGGAACAGTAAACTGTGGAAAAGCACGTGGTCCAGCCATAACCAGTGTTGTCCAGCCATAACCAGTGTTGTCCCTGTCAGGTGCTGGCCTAGAGTTCCAAAAAGTGAATTTAGCCCTTGAATTTTATAAACAAGGACAGGCTTTTCAATGAGCTCCCTAATTATAAATACACAAAGAAGGCAAACAAGGGAAAAAAGATATGAGCATAGTCAGACAAATGCTGGTTAAAGCAAGGAAACTAACATCTCAAAAACAGTCAGGGTGAGTGTGTTAACAAAAAAAAAAAAAATTAAAGAACAACAGAAATTAAAGCAGCAACCACTTGAGTTACAGATACATAACTAAAAAAAGAAGTGATAGTCATGACTACAAGATGTCACATTCTGCTTTTGAAAAACTGCAACACTGTATTTATTTCATTACTTCATACAGGCCTTTTGAGCCATCTGAAACCTGGAATGAAATTAGTAAGAATAGTAAATTCTCTTTTGGTTTTTTTATCCCCTTAATTCACACATATTTACTCAGGGTTTTTTTTCCAAAACAATTCAGTTAGTAGGTGGAACAGCCCACCTTTTTTTTCCAATGAGAATTAGGCTTTCTGGAGTGATCGGAGCTAAAGGGTCTCAAGTCAGGCACAGAGCTACTGAAAGTTGGTTTTAGGCTCAAATGAAATAAATATCTTCAGAGTTGTTGTTGGGGTTTCTTGGGTTTGGGGTTCTTGCTTTTTTGGTGTTTTCTTGTTTTGTTTGGGGTTCTTTTTTTGCATGGGCCTGAAGATGCTACAGAAAACGAAACAAGACATTCTTGTTTTGTTAAAATGATTAGGCAAAATTTAAAGCTTCTTGCATAAAAAAGAAAAATCTATTGACAGTTACACACATTCATCCAAGGGCAGAACATATCCCTTTGGGAAGCTATATGTTTTCAGTAAGTCAAATTTCTTCTGAAAAGATAAAAAGCGATAAAAGCAGCCAAATTCCTAAGCGACAAGTTACTAGTGGGGAGAATCTGATTAGAGAATATTTGCAATTCACCATCCCTGGCCTGGCTACTGCTATGTTGGCCTGACCTGAGAAGGAATGAAACCCATCTCAAGCATTGCTTATGTTCTTTAACAGAGGTGTTTTGAGGAATAAAAAGCACATGGAAGAAAACATGACATGCAGTAAACTGGACATGCAATTACATTGAGGAAGGCTTTGCTAACATGGCAAAATGCTAAAAAAGGACGTATCTTCTTCCTGTCTTACCTAGTGGTCTGCATTTACATTTTTAAGAAGTCAAACTGATGTCACAGTAATAGGAGATGAGATGCTCAAAAAGAACAAAGGAAAGAATTGGAAACGCAGAAAGTGAGCTGAAGCCCAAGTTTCACTAATGCTGTAACTCAGCTGGTCAAACTTTTACCGTAGCTGAGAATGGGGAATATTGATAACTACAGGATTTGGTTTTTTTCATGTTTAAAGACATAAAAGGGCAAATACAGAAWATATAGTCTAGCAATTGGATTAGGGGTTGGATTTTCATCCTTTTGTGAAGTGACTTGGCTACTGACTAGTCCAGTGTAATAGCTATGCTGATTATTAATAATCAGCATCAAAATACCATGCCACGTATTCATTCTCTTATCTCAAACATCAACAAAATATTATTCCCTCATTTCAGGATTGTTTCATCTGATTGCCAGTCACATCAATTAAGGTAAAGTGTGGTTGTTTTCTTGTGCATAGAAGCTTTTGAAATAATTTCAACTTCATTCTCATCCTTGTTTGTCTTATTGGAAGAGCAGCATTTTTGGTCAAAACTTTTTCATTATAAAACTGATAGCACTGTACTTAGATGTGGACTTACATATGGATTTAGGAATTGAAAAGTGTGGGGTGAGCATACATAATGGGATTTTCAATGCTAAACCCTTTTCCCATTAGTTTGCTCCAGTAAGTGGATACTAAAAATGGATATAGGGGCATTTTACAGCCAATGGAAGGAGAGATTTCTGTGGTCTAGCTAATACTCTCCATTGACCATGTCATGAGTTTGGACAACTCACACAATCTTGATAGGCTCCTATTTTTAAAAAAGGCCTGAACTAATTTCAAGACCATCGTCTGATGTAAACACACTTGGAAGTCTGGGCCCAAGTTAGTTCTGTAAGTCTCTCCTAATACTTGTCTACATCTTTAGATGGTGCAATACTTCTCAGTCTCTGCATGCTGGTTTGAAAATCTGTAAATGTATTTAGAAATGTATTACATAAAGAAATAATTTATTATTGGTTAGCAGGTATTTTTTAAAATTTTTTTATTCCTCAGATCTTTGCCAGCAGGCCTTTTTTACTAAAATATATAATAAGGTGCGTGTTTGGGTTCACAGCAAGCACTCGCACCCTCATCCACACTGACACTCCCACTGCTACTCATCCTGGCATGTCAATGTATCAAATCAGCTCATGGCTTTTCTGTGTTCCAGCATATTTTTAAGTGTGAGACACTGAATTAGTTACTGACTTGGATGTTTTAACTTTCTATTAATTCCAGTCTTTGTTGTTCTCTTGATGAATTGCTCACTTAATGTCTAGAAAAAATAAAGCCATTATTATCAATAATAGTGCCAATGAACTGTGGCAACATAAGGGATACAGCAGATTAACAAGTATGTCAGAGGCTTATGATATAATGATGATGATGATGATCATTGGAAAACAAATTTACCTCTACAAAAAAAAATATTGTAAACAATTAAAATAAAGGATAACTCTAAATTATATGTAGGTTACTTTATCCTTAGTAGAAAATTAACTATAAAGTTATAAATGAAAATACAAGCTATTTTAATTGTTTGTTACACAGATGCAAGGCAAAACCTAAATTAAGCCTCACTGTGATATTCATAAGTAATATATATTTTAAGCTACAATACACTTGATATATAATATTATAAAACTTGTACTCAAGCCTGATTTAAACAAACTTCATCCAACTAATGTTTAAAATATATCAAGTTAAAGAAAATGTCATGGGTTTACCAGTAAGATTATTTCTTTAATTTGGGAATTAATGCTACCCTTCCAGAAGGCTTTTAGACATAGACATACAACACTGTCTTCTTTAAATCTTAAAAGAAATATTGATGTGATAAATATATTTTCATTTCTGCTGCTGATATGAAGAGGGAAGTTGTCTTTTTGCCAACCTCTGCTTATTCAGTATACAGAAGACATTAAATAACTTAGAACTCTGTTCATATCATTGTGTAGTCACTTACCAGTCAAATGAAACCGAAGTCTAAAGCACGTATTAGCGCTCTCTTCTGCCACACAGTAATTGGTCTAACCTCCCAAATGAAATTAAATTTAACTTTCTTTTGATGACTCAAGTCTGAAAGGAAATAAGCATACCCATATTTAAAGCTCCTATTTACCTTTCCTTTTGTCTTCTTAACAGAGATAATCTGGAGCTTTGTCCTGGCAATATAGATGCTAATTTTGCTATCTGGGAAAATCACAACTTGTGACTCTATAAGACCACACAAAAAACTCCACTGCTACTTTCCTATTGTTGGCATCTATAATAAAATTTTGTGAATAATTTTTTTTTCTCTCTCTCTCTGACTTTTATACAATTCATATCAGTAAAGTTTCTCCTTAGCACAAGGTAGAGAAAAATATATGAAAGCTGAAATGACTAGGAATCTGGAAAAGTTTCTTTATCTCTACAAAAGAAATATATATCAGGTGACCCCCTAGTAAACATACTAAAAGTTTCTTCTCAAGAAATCTGTAACCCAGAAATTACAAACCCAAAAATACACCCTTAGAATTTACTCCATGATGATGCCACCTTCCGAAATTGCTTAGTACTAGTGAGATTCAGTCTCATGTCAGCAATGACCTTGCTAGCACACAGAACTGAGGTTGCACTTTCCCTTCTAGCCAAACTTAAGACTGGTCATAATTTTATTGACACCTACTGCTCATTTTATCCCAAGCTCCACCTCCTTGTTCCATTAGACCTTTCAGATCCACCAAGATAAAGTGCTAATGTACTTCATTTCATGTCAGGTACTTCATGATCCTGTTTGGTCAAAAAGATTCAAGTTATTTGGCATTTAATCTGTTGAAACTGATGTCCGTGTGGCTGAACTGGGTTAAGGAGCAGTTGCACAAGGAGTTACGACAACGGATCTGGGCTGGCTGCCGCACTCCTGATACACGCTAACCCATCCCGATTCCTTTATTATTCCTTCCCCAGGCTGCCCTGGCCCCGACAGAATTTGCTGAAGCTTCTAAATCTGCAGATGAAAAGTCCCATGCTGGATAAGCCAAAGACCAGATCCAGCAAAAGAGAGGTGACAAGAAAAAGTAATCACAAAGAAACAGGAAGGAGAAGTGAAGTTTAAGGAAGTAGCCAGATTCTGAAAACAGCAGAGGCTGCTGGGGACAGGGACCTTCTCAACCTGCCTGGAGGCATCCAGGATATCAGAGGTGACAGACTCCAGAGAACCTGTTCCTGAGTTCCCTAATCTTCCTCCTGCAACGTTGAGGGGCATTTTGGCAATAGTGTCAAGGAGACCAGAACTGGACTCCAAGTGAGCAAGAAACAGAGCTTACTTGAAGAAAGACATGATGAGGTAGTCGACTGTTCCAAAGAGATGTGGATGCATTCAGAGCCTTTAAATCCACTTTGCCAGAGATTTCAGCATGGAGTTCTGAAATAAACGGAGGAACCTCCCACCTGAGGTATTTTTAGCTTTGAACTCCCTCCTAAAATTACGGCAGGAGCAGATGTTTTCTCTTTTCCCAGCTGGAGATTCCTGCCCCAGGCCACCTGTGACTGAGTCAGTCTGTGGGGCAACTCCCTCCCTCACCCCAAGGAAATTCAGTCAAGTTGATGCCAACAATCTGCACTGTTAGAGCTGATCTCCTTTGTTGTGCCTGAAGCAAATTAGCGTGTTTGTGTCGACAGCCTGAAGAAGGTAGGGATGAGCAGCTGCTGTGAACCAGAATTGGCACCCGTGTACCCCGCAGAAAACATCTGTCCTTGATTRCAGGTCCCTCCCCCCGCTTTCTCACAAAACAAAGGAGAAGGAGTGTTTTACCCTTCTCTTATTCGACAGAGTAATGATTAAATCTCTCACCTCAGACAGGGAGACAGAGTTTTAACACTTTTCCTGCACAGGGTAATGTGCATCTGCATGTTTCAGAGGTCCAGTTTTCAGATTACTGAGCATTTCAGAGCAGGATAATTTGTCCTTCCCTCTGCAGTGAAATCTAAAGCAGGATACAGAAACCCTTACCATCATCTAGTGAAATTCTTGTCATCTTGAGCTTGGCATGTTCACCCAGGATAGGAAAGATCAAGAGTCCAGGCTCTCTCCACCTCTCCAGTGAACACTCACTGTTTGACTTGAATACAAGCCTCTTCCTACTGTCCTAAAACACACCCCAGAGAGCAGTTGTTTGACACAGCTCTCTGTCAGAATGAGCGCCTCATCGTCCTCTTGCTGAGATGAGCACTCAAGCAGAGAAGGAAATTAACCACAGGATAATGCTGTAATGCTGTAACCACAAAAGTAAAAGGAGTATTATGTCATCTGGTCTCACTTTAAATGAAGAGCAGAAATTAAGATTTGATCTGAGTCTGCTGGCTGGGCTAGGCCCTGCCAGCCAGCCAGGCAGAACGATGTCTGATTTATATACCTCAAATATGTTTGAAATCTAAGCTAAAGGTGGTCATGTGATGATGTTTTGGCAACTCCAGTGTATGAGCAGTTGCAAACACTTAGATGTCGAAGCAATTTAACTGATAAAAACTTCAGTTCTTATAATAATCAATCTCTGCAGAGTTAAGTGACAGCCAAGGAGGCCCTTTGAGGCTATGTATTTTAGACTTCGCAAACTCAAAAGGCACTCAGATACCTGAATCTGTTTTGTACATCAACAATAAAATGGCCTAAAGCATGGTCTCACCACCTTAGAGGACAGTGCTTCTATGACAGCTATCCTCTGGCACATGGTTTCAGGGAGGGTGGGAGTAAGGAGAGATCTGGGAGACCTTGCTGGTGCAGTTCCTGTCTGCCTTGGTCCTTTGCCCCTTCACAACGAGCACTTGAAGTTGCAGTGACCAACAGCAGTCCCACCCTATGGGGGTTGTGCGTGAGCAGCTTGTTTACTAAACCTCCAGTCTCTGCCTACTTTCTGCTGCCAGGAGTTTGGGGTCTGTTTTCCACCAGCATTCATTAAGTTATCATACAGTGTGCCAAGTTTCCATCAGCCCAGCAAAAACCTTTTCAGTTCCAAACCCTGTTTTCCTGATGGCAGTGCTCTACACTATTAGACTTTCAGAGCTGTCTTGGCCAGAGAAATCTACTTATGAAGTTAAATTTTCCTAAGAAGCTGATGCGAATATACACACTTCAATAAGGCAGAAGATTAGTGGCCACAGGGACTAGTGCTTTCTAAAATCAAAACAGTATGGAGGGGGAACCATCAAACTTAAAAACACAGTCACAAGAAACCCCAAGCTGTAGACACATAGAATTTTGGAGAGAGATGTCCAAGGCTTCAGGCCCTATAAATCCAAAGCCTAATCCTAACACTGTGATCATGGAATTGGTTTGCTTATCATGAGAATCAGTGAACCAAACCTCTTCATGTCTTACTCAGAGATGAAACAGAAATCGGTGACAATAAATGTAGCAAATAAAAATCTTCCCTGCCTGGAGGCTGAACTTCAATCCTTCTCAGCACATTCTGTGAGTATGCAGGTATCCAATTCCTAGTACAATTAACCAAGTCCTTAATTCCTGTCCACTGAAGTAAACAGAGGTGAAGTCATTGATTCAGCTGGGTTCTCAGCTTGCCTCGGTCTGTAGATTGCAGGAATGTGACTGTAATGACTAACTGCATTACTAATACCTGCTTGTTTCATCTCTGAAGGAAAAACTGCTCAGAAGCTGTTTAGTGGTTCAAGGTAACTGTTCCAAATAAAGCAGAATTTCGTGATTGTTTTTACTACACAGAGGAGATCTAGAAACCTGTATAATTTTTGAATTACACAGGACAATTAAAGACAGGTCCGTGTTTTTGCAAAGGGAGTTGGAATTTCTTTATCAAATGGGAAGAGCTAACATTTGAAATAACCTCAACAACAGAGTAATAAGAAATAGTCATTGTGACAAGGACTTTTAAAAACCTTCCAAAAAGGAATAAGGAGCTGCAGTCTAGGAAATCTTACATTCATATCAGGAAAACTAGTAGAAGAAGTAGATAAAATATCCTGTCATCAATTAAAAAGTGATAAATATTTTATAATAAGGAAGAATGAACAGTAATACTGCACGAGAAAGTCTTACCTCACCAATTTACCAGTGGTTTAGAAAGGTGCTCAAGAACAGGCAGATGTGAGAAATACAGGTTATATAGTGAGTGCAGATTTTAAAACAGTTTTACAGCATTCATCTCCAAGAAACAAAGCTAGAATCATAGCATGGAAAGTCCCCTCAAAAATTCAGATCTGATCTAAGCATAGAAGCAAAGAGTAAAAAAAACCATTTAATTTTACAAGAAAAGGATCTGTGCTGAGACTTGCATTGTTCAGTATAATAATAAATGGTTTAGAAAAGGAAGATGATTTTACAGTTCAGTTCCTGTTATTTCAAGGTTTTAAAAATGAATATTCATATTACATGCTGGCTGCGTAATGAACTGTTAGGTAAAATGTAATGCTTATAAATGCCGGATCATAAACAAAACCAGGTCTAATGAGATCTATACAGTAGTGGGCTGCAAACTAAATATAATTACTACAGAAAGAGATCTTGGAGTTCGTGAATAAGTCTGTAAAAATCTCTTCAATGCTCAGCACTGGTTACAAAGGTAAATAGAGAAAGTCTTAGAATAAAGTACAAAAGCAAAATCATTATTATGTGATTATTATAAATCTGACGGGTCACCATTTTGATTATTATTTGCTTATTCTTGTCAAAAGAATATAGTAGCATAAGAACAGGTACAGAGGCAACAATTATAATCAAAAGTACCGATTTCCTGCCATATCAGCAGAGACTAGGTAGACTACAACATATAGATGGAGAAGAGAGAAGACTCTGGATTACGCTAGAAGTCACTGGTGATAATCTTAAGTCAGAGAAGATGAACAGAATGTAATTATTCAGATGTTTATAGACAAAACTAAGGGGCAACAAATGAGGTTATCAAGCACTACTGTGGAAGGAAAAAGGTGTGCATGCACTGTGTGTAAGTACTTAAGTGATAGAATTCATTGTAAAGAATAGTAGAAAAGCTGAAATATGAATTGGTTAAAAAGTAATATAAAAAAGTATATTATAAAATAATGCATCCATGGCCCTACATTGCGAAGATACAGCTGTGAGTTCAGGAAATCTATGAACTGCAGAAGGCTGGAAAAAAAGGCAGGTGATGCCTTGTCCCAAGGCATGCACTGCTCTCCTCAGGGAGAAACAAGGTGCTTCACTCTGACCCACTACTGGTTGTTCTAACTTTATGTGCTTAATTATATAATGCCAAATATCTGAGCTTCTGTGGGAATTACATTAAAAAAATTATTTCCTTCTGACAATRAAACCAAACTTTTAAATCACAAGAAATGCCTCAAGTTTGAACATTTTTTCTTGAACTTCTTTTTCAGGCCACATTCAGATAAATATCTTTCCACTGAAGGCAGCTGGAATACTTCTAGTGATTCCAATGCATATGTCATAATTCTCCCTTTAGCATTTTTATCACATGTATGTCCACAATACTTTAAATAATACTGAATAGAGAAGGCCTTCCTTGGAGCCTTTTACAAGTCAGAGACAAAATTCTCATTGATTGCTGTGAGTTCAAACATTATTAACTCATTAGGAAGAGATCAGCTTTTCTACAATTGATTTAAAGGCAGGGAACTGGAATACGCAGGTGTTTACACTTCATTGCTAGTTCCAAGAAACTATTATCATAACATTTTACTACACTGCTTTTTTATCCCTAAGTGTGGGCAGAACTACAGTGTGTCTCAAAGAGTATGACATTTTCCCACAAAAAATTACCATTTCTCTTTTTCTTATCTGGGAGCTTTGCCACTGGTTACTGAGCCAATTACTCCACTGAGCACATTCTGTACACTGCTCTTACTAACCAAGGAGTAATGTTTAAATAGGAGGTTTACTGGMATTAGTGCTTCAGTCCTGCCAACAAATTTATCAAATCTGTGAAGAGGCCAGCCCATATGGATGCATTCTCATGAAGTCTGCATAGGTGAGGAGACCACAGTATTTCAATGTTAGCTTTATGCTACAAGAATCAGACTTGAACAGCTAAATACTAACATACTAAATAATCTCTACTACCTACCTAGACAAGATTGAATAGCAAAGAGCAATCATGCTAAATGAAACTTCCCTTCCTATCATTTGAATGATACCTTCTTAGTCCTTGGGACAGGCTACTACCTTTCATGTTGACAGCTGGGGAGAAAAATCTCAACACAGTCTTGTATCCAAGCTCTTTGACTGAATGCCTACAGTGGGCTGAATTTTCCTAGTACTCTGTGAAACCACTGCTGCCATGCAAGACTTACTTTTGAACTCTGGAATCTCGTGTCCCAACTAGTAAAGCACTGCACACAGCAACATCTCAATCAGCTGAAATCAGTTAGGTTAGTCTCTTAACCAAGGTATTGCTGTAAGGACTTCATGAGTGATGATGAGGGAGCTGATCCTTCGAGTTCACAGAACAAACTTTGTAAGGATTTTGGAAAATATTTCTTACCTTGTAAAGTCATTTATGTCTTATTGAAAAAAAAAAAAGATGACTGGCTGAACACAGTACTCCCTGTGACTTAATTTATATTCTTATGATAAAGAAGATTTAATAACACTATACTATACAGATCTGTGGTTTTAGATTCAATGGACTTTACTTAGGTCTTTCTTAGAAGAAAGAAAATTAGGCAAAATTATAAAGGCCATGTGAATTGGATGGCAGCACCTTATATTACTGTATAATGAATGTAGCCACTACCTTATAACTTCACAATACTTCTTCAAAGAGATAGCAACACTTCAACTGAATGCATCATAGGAAACAAAATGTATTCCAAACTAGGTAGGAAAATACTTTATGATCCTACAAGAGAAACTTAATTCATCAAAACTCCTTCTTTGTAGCATCTTATTAAACATAAAGCTGTTTACAAAGTACTTAATCATACATATTATACAAAGGCATGGTGATTTAGAAGACACTGAGGAATGCTCAGCTAAGACAGTAGCTCTCATTTGGCAAAAGTAATGGGGAATTCGGATTAGGATTTTTCAAATATTATTCCTTCAGACAGGCCACACGGTGAATTCTATGTACTATATAAGCTAGTGGATATCCAAAAGTCATATGAATTACAGAAGGGCAAATAGAGAAAGGGTGGACTTCTATCAGGGGGCTGATCAACAGCTTCTGCCAATTCCTACTGCAGATGGTTGAATTGTGGCTCCTGTCAGTCCTCTCCACTCCTCTGCTGCATGACAAAATGGCTGCTTCTGTTCAGACCAGATTCTCACTCTTTGTGTTCATCATCTAGTACTTCTGGCCAAGTTCAGTAGAATTACTCCTGTTCTCTTCCAGTGAACTTGACATAGTGGATTGGCCACCATGCAGATTTCATGCTGAAGAGTATCTCTTATTTTAGGACAAAGAGACACAGGAAAATAAGCCCTGAGAGAGCCAATTGCACACATCTCCAGTTTACTGTTAGGTGTGTCAGTAGCTGTAAACACAAATTCATTAAACTGCTCTACTCTGCCTCTTTGCCTGCCCTCTCCATTCTGCTGCAGGCTGGGGTCCTGTCTCCAGCCTATCTCATTAAAAACATTTCTGTGTTTATCTGGCTTTGTGAACCAGGGCACCTTTCCCAGAGGGTGGTGCTTTCCCAGGCTTGTTTACCTGTCGGAGGAATTTGCATTAAACTCTCACTCCAGTGATCTGGGAATATAATAAATAGAACGGCTTTGGAAAGATAACTCCTTTTTTTTTGGGGGGGGGCGGGAGGGGGGAAGGCGGGGTTTTGAGTTTTGTGAGGGTTTTGTTTGCTTGGGGGCTTTTTTTGCATTTGCTGATGTTCTAGCATACATCTCAGTATAACAGTTTTTGAAGCTTCCAGGCTTCCAAGACCTCACATCTGAAACAAATTATCACTATTTAATATAGATAGTACAGAAACACTTAAAGGCTGAGGAGAATTGGATGAGAGTTCCTGTCTCACTATCCATTTCTATCTGCTCTTTTGTGAGGAGGCAAGGGATGCAGCCAGTAAACTAAATCCATAGACATACAATGATGTAAAACATAGCAGAAGTCTGAAGAAGTAACAATGTTAAGATATCATAATATTACAGGTAACATACATTTGTAAATCTTGGAGGAAAAAATATAATATTGGTAATTTTTTCCACTGGCTCTCTTAGACATATTCAGTCAGAACAAGTTCTATCTAAAATGTGAAATGGATGTCCAAATTTTGCCACAGTCTCAGAGAAAAGTATAGTCTGTCCTAATTTCCATGRTTGTCTCATGTGAACTACATAAATTCATTAGGTGATGCCCTTTTAGCTTAAAAACTTCTGAGGTATTTACCTTTGGTCTCCCATATATACTCAGAAGTGGAAAATGGATGCTTACCTCTTACCTATTCCTCTCATTTAATGGGTTAGTTGGATTGGCACTTAAACTTAACTGAGTTAAAAGTCCCCAGAGAAGACTCAAATGTTAATAGTGGCCAGGACTACAACTAGTTGTCGCTGTAGGGACGGTCACAACACAAAATACACACACAAACTGCTTTGGGACAGTGGGCGCCGACTTTAATGATACATTGCCTCTTTTTATACCATTTCTCAGTATTTATGTTACATGTTCATTGGCTGCAGCAAATAACAATATAACATTACTGGTTGTCTATTCTTAGCATGTATATAAAGCCTTTTATTAGAACATTCTTTGTACATATCAACTAGTAACTCCCTAGTGCATGTGTGGATCATCCTTCTGTTGTTATGCTTCTTGCTTCTATCGTGTCACAATTCTCACAGGTAAAAGCTGAATTCTCTCACGGGTACAGAGAAATTGCATCAATATCGATATCCATAAAACTTACAGACCAATCCTCTATCTCTGCAGCCCTGCATTTTGCAGTTCTTCAGTTGTGCAGTGTTTTAAGTTCGGTAAATAGTTTCTCACGCACTTTTGTATAAACATAGCTCATGTTATTGTAACTGGCCTGTTGTTTTGAATTCCTAGTCTATGTGATAGACAATTCCGTTGACCAGTGGACAGCAGGAGGTGATATTCTCATCCTCCAATCCACGGTGGCTTCTGAAAACATATAAATAAAGACCGAGGGCAGAGGCCGCTCTCTTTTTTCCCCTTGGCTTCCTTGTTCTCTGCCCTAGCTGGTGGACCCTGATAACTGCGTCTCGTGTGCTTATTTCGTGTCCGAGAGCGACATATCTCTACAGCTAGTCACATCTGATCCTATGGTAGCATAGAGTGCATAATTGCTTAGTTGCTAGAATATTCACCCAGGAAGTGAGAGAACTGAAAATTAGTTCTGAGTTATCCCAACAGCGTAAACACGCATCTCCAGCACACCAGTGGCAAGGTACCAAACAACAGGGTCACTTAGAGAAGATCACATTCCCTGGGATATGCAGGTAGGAGTGACAAAGCTAGAAGAAGTGTAGATTGGAGATGTCCCTGATGCAGCCCATGTTTGAAACTGCACCCTCAGTTTGGAGGGGCAGGGCTGGGCTGCTACCCGACTCCCAATGCCACTTTTGTTCACCAGAAAGTGACAGTTTAACATAAAACACCTACTCATTTCAAGATTCAGCTGCATAATACCTGTTCTAACCTGACCACTGTTTTAGCATCCAGCACAATAATTTTTCATCTGTTCTTGATAATAGGAAAAACAAGGAGATGAAATGGATAAAGGCCTAAGTTATCTCCATTGAATTCAGTGGCAGAGCTCCAATTCAACTGAGATCAGTAATCAAACTTAAATTATGAACTCAGATCCATAACATAAGTTAATGGCAAAAGTGAGATTAGAATAGAGAAACTGTTGGCAGGATTTACACACAGACAAACCAGTCATACTCTGAGACATAACTCCACTAGTGCAAAACTGTGATCAATAAAAATGACACAGAACAACTGGAACCATTACAGTAATATTTCTAAAATGTCAAAAAAAAAAAAATCCTGAATTTGGTAGAGCCACATGCTTGAAATATAGGCAGGATGCTTTACAAAGTGCCAAAGGTTTAATTAATCCTGAAACACCAAGGTAATAAGAATCCCATTTCTTTTGTTTTACCTATCATGTCTGACTGCAGCCATATTCTCCCACTAATGTAAGGTCTGCATGACATTTGTCCACCTTAGACTTCTCCTTATATAGAGAGAAGCATAACTTTGATTTTTTTTTTTGTACCATGTCACAGGTATCTTCTGTGCTATCTAAATGTCAAAAAATATTAGAATCCTTTTAGCTGCTTTTATATTTTCTATTTAATACAAACATGAACAATCCTACACTCAGTATTAGCACTGAATGGCATAGAGAGTGTTTTACAGATCTGGATCCAAGCACATAAAATGTCTGGTGACAGCATGTAAATCAAAGTTTCTGGATGCCAGAACCTGCTGCAGTGGCATCCTCTATAGAAGTCAGGTGACTGATGTACTTAAGAGAGGACATTCACAAGACGAGCAGCCTTGATCACAGGACAGGGCAAAAGTGATACTCTAGATGAAATTGTTTTGCATCTGGGTATCTTTGAGGGTCCTTGAAGGTCCAGGGAAGCATAAGTTTAGCTGCAAAGTCCAGGGAGGCATAAGCTCCTGTGTTGATACAGGACTCCATGCAACAAGCATATACCTCCAGTCGAAATGAAACTGCAGCATTGGTGCTGGAACTGAGCCATGAACACCACGGTCATCAGCACTGTGGCTGAAAGAGGGGAGGCAGGGGTGGATGCACAAATCCTCATACAGACAGTCTAAATCTTGTTATTTAATATAAAATAGATGAGTCAAAACCCAGGATACCTCTTTCCATATGACTGA
Source organism: Amblyornis subalaris (assembly GCA_018881555.1). Lineage (NCBI taxonomy): Eukaryota > Metazoa > Chordata > Aves > Passeriformes > Ptilonorhynchidae > Amblyornis > Amblyornis subalaris. The sequence continues at coordinate 87,154 of JACAXG010000133.1, read as the reverse complement.
CTAACCACCAGAGTCTAAAGCCAGGTTTGCATGGCTCACTGACTTGTGAAATTGTGTGCTCCAACAGAAGGGTCTGTGAACACTTMATGTGCATTCCTGCCGCTCTGCTCTTCATCCTCTGTCAGTGTGTGGCTTGGGGGGTTCACATTTCCCTGGGAGTGAGGTGGCAGATATGCATATGAATTCTTTCAGAGTGAGAAGCAAAATTAATTAAGTGCTTCCTTTGCAAAGGCTATAATCCCCAGGCTGTTATGTAAAAAGGTCCTTGTCCAGTCAATAACTTTCAGAAGAAAAGCTGAATCCTGCTCAATTACTTAAGGGAATGGTTTCAAGTTTCCACTGCAGGGGGAAGGGGAGCAAGTGACAGATCTGAAACAGACAGAAGCACATTTTGGCAGACATGCATTGAGCACCTCAGTGTATGTCAGCTTAATATATATATCTGACTTCTCTAGTGACCCTGAGCAGGTTTCTGCACGGTATAAGGATTTGGGGTTCCATGTAAAGTATCTGTTCCCCCAGGCCTGTCAGGAGAAATTAACAGAAACTTTTGGATTTCGTTCCAAACTTTGGACGCAAAACATTTAAGAGCTTTGGTGCCTCATTTATAAGGAACTTTCTTCAACAGAGTGCTGTCTTCTTTTAGAGTATATCAAGCACAGTGATATATTTGAAAATATCAAACACTGATATTTTAGAGAATCAAGACAGAGATCAGATTATAATTCATGGCAATTAACATGAAGCAGTTTGCCACATTGTCCTTTTGTGAGAGATAGGGAGGGAGAAGATAAAGCCACATGACATGAACTGTCAGTGTCATTTTCCATGTAATGCCCATCAACACAGGGGTTAATTCRAGGAAGCAGAATATGCCACAGACTCAGTGATTTGTAGGTATAAAGTCATAGCTGGGACAAGTTTGTGAACAGCATATATTAAAAGCAGATAGCCTTAAATAATGCTGAATAAATAGTAATCTGCTTTTTGAATCAGACAGCCAGAATCAACAGCTTTCTGCTCTTTCAGCTGACTCTTAAGAGTCATTTGTCAGAACAGACAAACCAATAAGAGAATCATGTTTTCCAAGTGACTTTGCTCTATTGACTTGGAATACATTGTCCCAACAACCCTTCCCATTACTCTCAAGTTGTTTGAYGACACAGGAAATCCAGATTAGGTATTTCAGTACCATGTTCTAAAAATATCTTAGCTACAGAATAAAAAAAACCCTCTAACATAGCCTGAACTCAATCCATTGCAAATTTGTTAAAACAAACAAAACAAAACAAAACCTGGGGTCCTGTTACCAGGCTTCATGTAGAACCAGGTATTGTCTATCACTTCACTCTTTGTGCCAGATCAGGTAGCATTTTGCAGCACCTGCAACTACCAGAAAGTCAGGTTAGAAGCATAAAGTCAACATACTTTGTTTGTTGTGTGCTCTGGGTAATTCAGCATAGATGTGATTGTTTGCACATAACTAATCCATATCCTATTTGTACTACTGAGTCACCTGGTAAAGCAGAGGCTCTCTAAGAGTTATCATGAAAGCAAAATCTTATTTACCCAGCAAGGGAATGGAAAGGAAATACAACAGAGTGTAAGCAAAACAGAAATTAATTATAAAACATAAAGGAGTTTAAAGATGCCAGCAACATCTTTTATGAATATGTGCACTCAATGAGATTGCGGTTAACGTACACCTGGTGCACACACTYAAAGCCACTGCCTACAGGCAGAGAAATTCCAAGGAATTGGTCTTGCCATGTGAGGATATCATGACTGCCCGACACAGCATGTCTGGCACTGGATCAACCACATACTGACTAAGGATCTTCTCAGAATAGCAGCTCAGGCATTTGCCCCCAGGAGTACCACTTGGAGAGCATTCTGTGAAATACTTGCATGATTTGCCCTTCACGCTTGTGTATATGTGTGGAGAGAAGTGCTATTTCACTAATTCTAAATTGGAAGAACAATACCGTCTTCCTCTCTTTAAAAAAGAGAGTGGAAAAAATAAAAAAACTCTACCACATTTTTATAGTTATAAACCTTTTAATATTGACTGTACACTGGTAGAATGAATGTGTTTTTTTCCTTATTCTATGTAGCTGGCTTTTTTAAAATGCTTTGGAGTCTTGGTCCATTTGTTAAGAAAATCCTGTTATTTTCTCATCAGTCTTCCCACAGTTGTAGGACAATATCTCATTTCCTTCATCTTTTTCCTCCTCTCTCTCTCCCAAACACATCCTAGGATGCTTCTTCTGATTAGAGAGGCCAGTGCATTATTCCAGTGCTAGTTTCTAATGTGCACAACTTGGAAAGTGCCTTAGGCTGGCACACTACTGGATCTGTTCCCTTCTAGATGAAGCAAATCAAAGTTAGACAAACTTCTACGCCCTGCTACTGTGGCTTCTGATCACTCTTGTATTCACAGAAAAAAAAACCAAAACAACCCAAAACCTGGGCTAAAACTTGCTTATTGGTAAACTGAGCAGAGAATATATATTGAAGGCATTAGTGAAGCCAGTTGAAGTAACCCACTCAAAGAAAATAGATTTTTTTCCAGTATGCTGTATTCATTTGAGGTTAGCAGTTAAATACAAAAGATTTGTATCAGTTTCCACTTGATGATAGTATTTGTGTSGATGATCTCTGTTTAGTTACTGTTAGTAGGGATTTTGCAAGATGCAATTTTCAACAAAGCAACAGACAATCTTATTGAGACTATTATCAAAAGTTCATTAAATTAGGGGTGTTGACTGTAATACAAGGTAACTGTCATTCCTGATTTCTTATGTTTTTTCTAAGCTGGAAGAGGAATGTATTAGCGGAGGAACTAACGCATCTGCTGTCCCAAGAGCACAAATTGAGTCTATTACCTGAGTATCCTGTACATGTGGAAAATAACCATGCAATAATCCCACCCATGGTACATGTGATAACATACAGGAAATAAGAAACTTAAGGAGAAATCTTATGGTTCTTCTGTAATGCATTTTTGTGGTGTCATTAGAGGAGGCCAGACTGAACAGAGGAGAGAAAGATGAGGAATCACATAGACATCTCTTTCAGATTCATAGGAATTACTCACAGATACCAGTGTCAGAGGTGTTCAGCTCTGACTGTCAGGTGAAGTTGCTGCCTCCACACTCCTATGAGGACCACAGTGCTTCCTCTCTTGTGCTTCTCGGGTAGTCACACTGTTAACTTGGGGCTCTGCTTAAGCTGTTCCTGTTAAAGTCCTTCACTGCCCATACTGCCCTCAAGCAGATCCTTTCCTTTGTATCCTTCCCAGGTTCTTGCCTTGTCACAGCTCCAGGCTGTCACCTCTGCTTTCCCTTCTCTCTAGAGAAAAAAATGCCAAGAGGCAAATTGTCTGCAACAGCAATTAAATATTTAATAGCAAGTGAAATTATGGATTTCATAAAGGTAACAATGTAAATAAATCAAATATTATTTGACAGGACACCACACAATGTAATGAACAGTAAACTAGGATGCTGTAAAGTCAACAGAGCACTCAACAAAGATTAGAAACCAGCAGCTCTTGAAATGCAACTATAAACATAGAATAATTTTTGAGTAAAGTCCCACAGGGACAATCCTTGACCTTAATTTTAATATATATTTTAATTAACTAATTAAATGAGAAAAAAACCCAACCCAATCACTACAGTTTGCTTTTGGCACTTCTGTGAGAGGAATGGTGAAAAAAACACAAAACACTGCTTCGCTGGCATTGTTTTTTTTCATTTGCTTAGGTAATGATACAACTTTTGCCATGATCCAAAGTTAAGTCATGTACTTAATCAGGAAGACTAACGACTGTTCCCCCAGGACTGGAGGAGGGGAACCAAGAGGAGGGGGCTTCTACTGGATCTGAGTCCCTGGCAAGTTAGACTTCCAAAGTGATGGTTGCAAAAATAGAGCAATAGAACAAAAAAAGGACAATAGAGCTCATTGACATATAAACAAGGGGATAATGGCTTGAAGTGGGAAGATTTCTCTGTGGTATGCTGCAGTTGAATCAGACTTGAAGAAGTAATTAATATACAGCAAATGAGTTGCCTTTGTTATGTATGAAGTTAGATGAACAGTCCCTTCTGGTCTTAAAATATATTAATTTATGTATAGGGGAAAAAATTACCCTCATAAAGCTTTATCCATCCCAAGAGAATCAGTGGAGTGCACAAAGAATAGTAATTAATTTTCCAGTTAATATTTTAACAATAAAATTGCAAAGCAAATCTCAATAATTTTTCAGATAATTCAAGGTTTTCCAAACTGGAAATACCAACATTTCAACTGTTTTAAACTGTGTTCCTGTCTCTTCCCTTTCCCTCTCCCTTTCACTGGTAAATGAATGATGCTCAGGGATCTCAGTCCATTTCTAGTCCTCTTTGTCCCAGCCCCTTCTCCCTCTGTTATTCTCAGGAATTCGTCGGTTTTGAAAATGTTACAGAGTAGTTCTAGGAAAACTAAAGGTCTCCAGTCTGGCAGGCCCTGGTTGTTTTCCCCAAGCCCACTCCGAGCAGCCCTGTCTCTCACCAGCTGCCAAGACCCACACAGCGCAGCAGCCAGACACCCACAGCCCCAGCAACACCTTCTCCCTCCCCTCTGCACCCTCTCTGCTGGTGGCCAGCAGGAGCTTAGCTTAGGAGCAACTCCTGYAACCCACCACCACCTGCATTTTTACCCAAGGAAAAGGATCTGGAAGTTTTATTGGGTCATTCAAAGCAGTTTGGAAAATCTGGGCATCTACATTTCTCTCTTTTCCCTGTCTTCAATGAGGTGTTATATGGCAAATGCAAATTGTCTTGAAGAGAAAAAAAAAAATTAGGAACCTTGCACATGTCCATAGAGTGAAATCCAGACTGCCTGATAAAAGGACCAACAACAAGTTAAATGATTGTTTCAAACCAGGACTTAATTGTGTACTCACAGGTTACCAAAAAAAAAAAAATCATAGTGTTGTCTTCAGACAATTTGCTAATACTCAGTATGTGAAGTTTTCATTAGAGTTGTCTGGGAAGAGAGTGGGGGAAATGCAGAGTCTATCATTAGAGACATTTAGGAGTAATTTTATCAACAGCTGGATTATGAATGTGTAAAAATATCACTCCAATCCTTTCAAATTGCTATTTAAATTGGTATTTAATAAAAGACCAAACATTTCAAAGAAAAAAGGTATCACAGAAGGAGTTTTCTTAAAGTAGTATAATCTGGCATTGAGGAATTTGGAAGGTGCTTAATATGGATTTTTGTGGGTTTTAGCTGGGTGGCTAAAGTATACTACATTAATTTTGAGTCTGCACTTACAGACTACAGCAGAGTGGAGAGCAAACAATTAGGTTTGTTTGCTCTCTGAATTGTGATACTCTAGGTCTTTCATTGATTTAAAGGTATATTGATCATATTTTATGCTTTGACAGCACCTGCCAATCCAAGATCTCAAATGTGTTACAGTAGTTCATCAGCAAAACCCACAGAATATTTCTCCCTCTTTAAGCCAGGTACAATAATGCTGAAAATACAAATACTTTATATGTACTAATGGGGAAAAAAAAAAAAAAGGCATAATAATGAAAAAAAATCTTTTGTTGTGACAGGTGTTAGGAACCCTATTTTGTATATAGAGGAAAAATAAAAGTAGAAAAGTTGATAATCACAGTCATTTAGCAGTAATGCAACATGTACAAGCTGCAACCACTCTAGCAGTAACCATGACTGGGATATGGATTTAGAGAGGAGCTCAGTACCCAATAATTCCTGTGCTTCTTCAAGTAAATGACCAAATAAAAACAACTGGAGCTGTAGTCAATACGAATAAACATCTGCCAGTTCTGTTCTTTACCTTCCAAACAAGGTTCCTCCCACTCAGAGATTACAGGATGTGGAAGGCTTGTTTCTGCTGTGATGGTAATGGCAAATGTGGTAAGAAAAGGCTGAGAGAGAGCATGTGCTGCTCCAGGCAATGCTGATGAGGGGGCCATTCATTAGCACAGTAGCCTTCCCTGTCATAAATCTGCCCTGATCTGTTAACATTTGCTAATATGTAGTTTACTGTAATGAATTAGAATAAATTGTACCAGCTAAATTGCCTGTGGAGCTGCAGTTTCTCTTTGCAAGACTGGAGCTGCCTATTTGTTCATTGGCTTGTTCTGTTCGGTCCTGCTCTGCTCTGTGGGGCTCCCTGAGCTGCCAGCTCCAGCTCCCCGCTACAGATCCACATGCACCCAGGAGGTCTAAGCAAAACAAAATGCCAACCATTGAGTTTCACTTGGTTTCATTCTGAAATCACACAAAGAYAGGCACCTTATTTTTAGAGAAGGTAGTGAATGAAGTTCCCAAATGAGGTTTCTAAGAAGATTCCTGACAACCGGGGTGGAGATTTGGAGTATGTAGGTCCAGACTGAGGTGTTAAGCCAAGACAGAACTGATCAGAAGATCAAGCTCTTTTGCAAGTAGGTAAATTGTTGATACATATGCTGCCATCAGCACAGAATCTAGCTGGATAAGTAGAAAAATTAAGCAGTTGCTCCTTTAGCTGTTCTTTTTCTTAGGGTGAAGTTTGACATGGCAGACAATAAAAAAAGAAGAGAAAACTACTTTTTGCCATTGGCTGTGAATTCCCTTATATCACTGACACATATGATGCATATGAGTGGGTTTAAGAAGATAAACAAGAAGAAAAATTTCTTTTTTCCCTCCACGGTTTAGCATGCCGATGACCCAGAAAGCTGAAGCCAGTTCATTTAAGAGTCAGACAATTCACTCAAGTCAACCAAAACATCAATGATTATGAAAGAGGAAGACAAAGTATGCTGCTCCTCTTTCATAAGAGGAGCAGAAGGAACATAAGTTGAGAGGTAACAGGTCTTTCTGTAAAGCAAAATTCCACCCTCATAGATCCTAYATATTATTTAAACAGTCTGAAATCAGTGACATCCTTATATAAATATCATTAATAGAGTCTAGATGTAGTAACACAGATTGGTTGAGGTTGGAAGGGACGTATGAAGGTCATCTGGTCCAATCCTTCTGCTCAAGCAGGGCCACGTAGAGTTGGCTGTACACAAAACTTCCCTAGGCAACTTCTGCCAGTGCTCTCTCACCCTCACAGTAAAAAGTGCTAAAGTTCAGAGGGAACATCCTGAGTTTCAGTTTGTGTCTGTTGCCTCTAGTCTTGTCACTCAGCACCACTGAAAAGAGACAGACTCCTTCTTATTTGTACCTTCCCTTCAGATATTTGTACATATTAATGAGACACCCTCCTGCCAGCTTATCCAGGCTGAATAGTCCCAGCTGTCTTGGCCTTTATCCATACAAGAGATGCTCATAAAATYCTTTGAGAAAAACTGTATATATTCCTTCTTATGTGAGGTCAGGTGACAGAAGACAGGATGCAATGTACATTAGAATCTATCATTTTATTATATTAAACTCTCTTTATAATAATTTGAAATCTTGTGTATATGATCAATAGAATCTAAAGAGTGAGTCATCCCATTTGAAAGTAACTGTCTAAAACAGGTGAGATGAACTATTCTCGAAAATTCCCTACTTCAGTAAAGGAGGCATAGTGCAGTTATTCACACTGAAGGAGAATAAACTTGGACAAAATTGTGTCTTGCGATTTATATAGACCTCTAAAGTAGAATTTGTTACAATGTAAAATAAAAATACAACYGACATGTTTATTCTGCACAAAAGGTATGCAGGGGGTATTCTAAGGTGCTAAATGAATACCATGGTCCCTAAAAATAACATTCAAATTATTAAAAAAAATATCTGTTCTCAACTGCAGAAATCTCATATCTTTGAYAAAACAAGATTTGGAAGTTTCAATCTTTAAAAACAGACCTCATAAAAACATTTCCCTGGCAAACAAATTTACTACAAATGCACTAATATTTGGTTCATGGAGAAATATTAGAGAGGTTGGCCTAGACCAAAGGTTTTTACATCACCTGCTGTTTCTGGGGTAATTTATGAAACAGGATAAGACACAGGATAATTGTCATTGCAAGGAAGATATTTACTGTACTGGATATTGATCACATAGCAATGTACTACAGAAATTGAATTTCAGTGCATTACTCCATTCTTTTTGTTTAATGAATAGCCTCTGGTTTGTCTGAATCTTTTTGCACATGAAAGGACATACAGTGGGAGAAAGGAGAAATTATGGATGAGCTTCAGAGGAGCTTTGATAGGATACAGATTCAGCTTCCATTTAATCATCTGGATATCATCTGGACAATCATCTGCTTCTTCACAAAAGAAAACAAACACTAGACATTTTTGGCATGAGATTTAAGTTGGCTGGTATTAAATAGCAGCTGTAGATCAAGTCCCTCCATAGTAAACCCTCCCTCCTCCCCCAGTAGTGATACTAATTTTAAATATTTAGGTTTCCATGTAGATGAGACTGCRTATGTCTGGAGACACACTCATGCATTTGCTTATAGAAAAGGGGCTGAGATGAAATTAGATGTGTTTTATTATTTGAAGACCCCTGACATTGCCTGTCAGGAGARGTTTAGCATTGTAATTAGTATTTCCATGAATTAAACACAGAAGTCTAGTACATACAGTGACAGTATTTAAGTAAAATATATGGTTGCTCTATCATCTGTGTAACAGACTTTGTCAGTTCATATTTCATGTTAATTTTGAATATTAGGGAATCTCCGGTTTTTCTTCCTCTAAAATACTRTTGTTGGGAAATACATGGGAAAGAAATGTAAATCTACAGTACTACGAAGAACAAGAAAGTCTTTTCAATATTCTCCAAGTACTCAGAATATTTGACATGGAGCTTAGGTTCAGATATATGTCTGGGGTAGCACCTCTAAGTATGCCTTTTTGGTCCTGAGAATAATTCCCAACACTGAAAGTCGAAACAATGCTTTCTTTACACATCTCATTTCCCTTCAAAATGCTTCAAATAATACTTAAAATATTTTTGCCCGTTTACAAGAATATAAGCTAATAGACTAGTAGGCAAACATATCTGAATATGGAACATTCCACGAATACATGGAATATCTGAATTCAGATTTTCAAAATCTTAAGGCTCTGAAAGGAAGAGAATTTATCAAGATAGTTCAGTGCCTACCCACTGTCATTATTGTCAGTAAGGTCCTTTACAGGTGGCAAAACTTTAAAAATCCAGGTACTTCTGTACATGTTGTAATGAGAACTGCTAGCTGTTGTGAAAATCCATTTGATAAAGTGAATGACCTTTCAGTCCAGTTGCCAGTCAGTGCACACTAATCAGAAGGATAAATCCAGCTTGGTTTACTCTCACTTTTTGTTCCATTATCTGCCTGCAAATTGAGTGTTGAAGAGTTTGTGACTTCAGTGTTTCTCTGACATAGGATCTGGAATAACAAGGGAACCCCACAAACTAAAATCTTTCCCCAACTGAAGAGGGCTGCAATGAGACTTTATCTTTCAATATTCTGAAAGAAAACAGTAGAGTAGCTGAAATCAAAAGGAATGCAGGGGAGCCCACAAGCGTCATCCAGAATGAAATGCGTACAGAGGATATCTTAAGAGGTTCTACCATTCAAAAAATAACCACAATGTTATTTTCTTGGTAGCAGATAAGTAAAGCAGTATAGTAATGACATGCAGGAAGACAGGGTCATGCTGACATTGGGAGATGGATTTTAGGAAAGACAAATGCAGGAGAAATATGGTAGATTACAGACTAGAAATTAAGACAGAAAACCAGTAYAGAATATAAGGAGATGTTTCCTTATTTTACCATTTCAACATTTTTTCCATGGTTTAAGTCCTTTACTCCGGTTCACAATGCAGAGTCCAGACACAGTTTCAATGACAGAGCTGACTGCATCTCATCACAACTGTATTGCTTCTGAGATGAAGAATATAAGACTAGTTCCACAGACCTTTCCTTAGGGTTATACCAAAATGAGGATGTACAGAGATAAAGATTAAACCTATTTTATTCAGGGAGGAGGAACTACCATGCTTTGGGGTTTTTTAAGGTTTTCATTTTCAGAGAAAATGATGTGACATGATTTCAGTTATGATACACTCCATATTGCCAAAGCCACTTTCCAAAAGTATTTGTGAATTCACATTCACCAGTTTTGCTACATCCATTTAGTTCTTTTTTACTATTGGAGCTATTAACTAAACCCACATTAAATTAAGAAGCCATAAAAAGATTTACACATCATTTATTTTGAAACCCAAGCTTAATTGAACATATGTTTTTACATTGAGAGGAGCTTGTTTGTTTACCTATAACCACACAATGTGGTGAGATTGCCACATAAATGGACTGGGCAAGTGAATGATGAATTTGGTCTCCAATATTTCTGACCTTTTATTATATTACTGAGGAGAATATAGGCTCAACAGAGACATACAGTCAAGTGAACTTATTCCAGAAAAAATTAGTAATGAAAACTGGAATGTAACAGAGAAATATATGAAGATTTCAGAACAGATAATAGAAATAATTTCTTTCCATCATTTTTTCCTTACATTCTTTATGATTCTACATGCTAATTACTTTTCAAGGCCAATGATTAACTCTCCTATTTTAATCAGGAGGAATGTAAAAAATCTATGATTAAATAAATTAATTGGGTACCTATTTACCTCGTTTTCATTCCTACCAGTGAATATTCTACATCAAAATAACGTGTTGCTTGAATTGCTGACTTTTTCCTTAACTAGTCCATGGGGCAGAACATTATTCACACTGCCGGTAACTCAATCTTTAAAGCAACAGACTTTTTCAAGCAATAGTTTATGAACACAAGCCATTCTGTTATTACTCCAGGGGCAAAGAACCAGATTTTGCTCTAGAGTGTATGGGCAACTCTTTTCCTCTTTTGAAATGTGCAGAATCAACACAAACTTGCACCAGAAAACCTGGAAGTAGGGTTTTTCCCACTGTACAGCACAAACAGTACTGTTGTACTGATATGATCACACCTGCTGAAGCTAGCATACTGTTATGCCCTGGTCCGCTTGGTGGATTTGGGGGAAGATTGTTTGATTCACTCTGGGCGGTGCATGGGAGAAACAACAAAATTCTTAAGAGTTTCAGTAACAAACTTTTACTTGCAAACTTTAGAACATTAGGGTAGAATAAGGTGCTTGGCAAATTTTCAAACATAGCTATGTTGGTTAAAACTGCAACAATATGAAAGCATAAAAATAACACTTAAGAAAATGTATAAGGGAAAAGGAAGAAAGAGAAAGGATAAGAGTAGTAAGGTATAAAGTCACCACCCATGGGTCCAGCAGTGAGAGCTGGTTGTTGCAATTCCGATGTCCGCAGTTTTGATCCATTGGGGGTGGGGGAAGCCCACGAAACACAAAGTTCAATGGGTTAATATACATTCAGGTATAGGTGGGAACGCCCAGGTACCTCCCCTGGGGTGCGGAATTTCACACTGTATGAGTATGTTCTTTGTATGAGAATGGAGGCTAACATAAGTGATTTGAATAACTTTTTAAAGATCTTACATTAACTGTAACAAAGTTAGGCTTCTACTTTCAGTATGCAGAATCGCACCCAAACCAGATACTTCAAACATTCAAAAATCTGCTGTAAAACCCCCCTGGGGGTCTCTTTCTGGATTAAAAAACCACAAATCTCAAACTTTTTATGGTAGAAAAGTCTCTTCCACAACATACCCAAAGACTGTTGACATTAGAATAATTCAGGTTTATTCTCTTATGGTAGCAATAATAGAAGAGTTATAATAAATGGACCTGAAATTTATTACCAAAAAAGAATTTAGAAAAAAGAAAGTGGTTAAAATGTTTTTAGTTGGACTATATTAGCATACCTTCTGTTCCTATGGCAACTCAGGCAGAGTGATAAAAAATGGGAAAATGCCCAAATACTGAGAGTTTAACTACAATTGGTTTGCCTGATGCTACCTAGAATGAACAGAGCAGAACACTATTACACATTGCTCATAAACTGAATTAGCCACAAAGTGAGCCCAAAAAGAATACTTTTGCAGCCATTTATTAAAGAAAAACCTGTGTTTACATTCATGCTACATAAGCAAGTATTGATGATGAGTAGAAAACTGATGCAGTACATACTTCGGAGGTGTTTATTTTTACTTCTGCTCTGATTCTATGGACTGAATGCCCATGTCTCAGTTAAAACTGAAAGTAGGTTCAAAATTATAGGAGACGATCATAGAGTATCCTGACTTGGAAGTGACCCACAAAGATCATTGAGTCAGACTCCTGGCCCTGCACAGGACAACCATAACCCGTGATGATCTGACAGACAAAAATATGAAATGACTGCTCAATCCTCTAAACTTCATTTTCTTAGAAAAATGTAGAATAAAGCACCCAAAACGTTACCAAAATCACAGCAGAAGTCTCAAAAAAGTATCTACTTAAAGTAAGAAATACACAATCCTTTATAAGCTTTGCAATCAAACCTCGGCTGCCTCAGTCAGCGTGTGAGAGCAACGGGACGCTGCAGATTTTTTAGCTGGAGCCACTAGCTGTTAAGCAAATATCTTTCTTTCAAACTATTCACTTCCCTTTTGGTTTTAAGTTACAAGGGCAAACAGTGCTAAAAGAACAAGCTGAAGCAAAGAGGCACTGAAATTCTGCAAAGGAAACAACCAGAAAAAGGCATTCCTTCATTTTCTCATATTCGCACAAATGGAAATCTGAAAAGTGAAATGTTAATGGTACTTTGAAAGTGTTGAGTACCTTGGGCAATTTAAATCGTTACTGCAGAGAGAAAGATATTTCCACAGAGTTATTCTCTGCCAATATCACAAATTCTCCTTTATTAAACAAGTTCAAATAACAGCTCAGTGTTTCCAAACTCAAAGAAAATGTGGACTGTTATGTTTTCCACAGAACAAAAGAGACATATTTTCTTTTCTGGAGTAAGTAATTTCACATTAAGCGAAACAACAAAAGCAAAAAAATATATTAAAGAATAATAATTAAAAAAAAAAAAATTTAAAATGCCAGCTCCGTCTGGGAACCACAGCTAGCACCAGAGAGTAAAGCATGTCTCTCATGGAAAATGGAGTCGTTACTGCGGTACGTGACAGTTTCATATACCTCAGTAATGGTTTCTGTTGCTCTCCTCTGGAACTAGAAAATATTTTACTCCATGATTCAAAAGTTTCACTGTATTTGGTATTCCTGACCTTCTATCAGAAGCAGTTCATATTCTAGAAGATTATAAAGTATTTGTTATAAATACATCATTTATGTAAGAATAAACTAGTATGGACCAGTCTGGAAGTGATGACATTAACAAATATTAGTGGTTTCTAAGAAAATAACACAATTTTTTTTCAGTCAAGGACCCAACTTTCCTGTATCAAATTCCAGTTATTCCTAGAGAACAAGCAAGGATAAAGGAACTCAAGACAGAGACAGACTGACTGCAAATGTTTTGGCGAGGATGGTACAATTCCGTATTGTGGAATGCAAAACGAAGACAGGAAAAAATTACCTATAGCAAAAGTATGAAAACCAGAACTCCATTATATCTTAATGTTATATTAAGAATTTAGAAAGCAGTAATGYATCCAGTGATGAAGTCACTGATAGACCTAATCCAGGATTTTTATATCTTTGGGATTTTTAGATGATTTTCAGAAAGTATCATAAAATGTCAGATCTATGTTGAGAGAGAAAATGAAGTTTTAACAAAAACTTCCCAATGTACAGGACAGCTAGAACTGCATGTTTCTGGAGCAACATTAGCACAGCATGAAAACCCAAGTTCATGTTCTCTGGAAAGGGATGATTTACAGGGATGCATGGTCTCATCACCAGCAACCATCACAAAGAAATCACCACATGTGGCAACTTACGTTACTGAGATGCTACTGCAAGGATAAGGAACAACGCACTAACAGCACTACTAATGACAGAGATACACACCAAAGCATGCCTTTTGGAGACAAACATTCTTACAGCTCTATAAAGCAGAAAATTTCTGCAAAATAGAATACTTTGTTTATCTTTTGAGACTGCTGAGAATGGCAGAGTGTAGAAAAGTTCATACTCCAGAGGTAGCCATATCTCAGGAGCAAATGCCCCAGAAGTTATTCCCTATTATGGATAAAGCCACAAGGTGGAGTTTTGTTTAAAAAGGAGTAGCTCCAGAGGATTTGGAAGTTGGCACAAAAGCTTGCATCACATGTGGAGAGACATGTTTGAGATAAGMTGAGGGCACATCACAAGCAGAAATGCTAAATTAGTAGAATACCCAGACACTGAAAAATTGTTCATAGTCAAGCAATCAACAGAACCAGGAGATCTGTAATAGATCTCTTAATTATTAAAAGCTACAGGAATTATAAGATAGGAGCAGATTAATACTCCATTTTCTATGAAGTGACTGAATGGAGAGCAAAACTAAGGTCACAGGCAAAGATATCTGTATTGCTTATAAAGCCTGTCAACTGGTTGCTCTGATTGTGTTGCTACCTAACACCACTCTGACCAAGAGTTTCTTATTTCTTCTTTGCACTTCCCTATCATTGTTTCTACTTGTGTGCACTGATTCTCAGCTTACAAATTCAGGCAGAGACTCTTTTGATCTTTGAAAGATATGTAAGAAACCTGACTTGTTGAGACAAGAGACCTTCATGCCCCACGGTAGAACACAAATCAGTCAGTGTCAATTGGGAACTTAAGCACAAATCATCATCTAATAGGTGCTTTGTAAGCAAATGAAGACAGAGTTGCAAGACATCCTAGAGTGTCACAGTAGTTACCAAGCATACAAGGAAAGATGTCAGAAAAGGATGCATCAAAGAACAATGTATTTGTTTACACTAGCAGGAGAATGAATGACAGAACAAAAAAAGCAGTAAATTATAGGGGACTATAACGATCCAAAGCCCATGTACTCACATCAGCAGAYCTGGGTACAGCCATCAAGAAGTGGGAGAATGCAAAAACCCAAGGTGCATGGAGACACACAGCAGATTGCCCTGCAGTAGGCAAGGCATGCAATGAAGAGTTATCAGTGACCTTGTCATAGGCAGTTATGTCAAGGCCAGGATCTGAACTTAACAAGAAGCTCGTTGATCAGTGACACCCAGTGCTTCTGATTTTTCTGCAAGATTTGCAAACATCAGATAATAGCAAACAATATCAGCAGGAATCCAGAGATTACATTAAATAGAACCCAAACAATSACATAAAGAAGACTAGTACAACCATGATGACATGAAGGGAGAGGATGGCTTCCTGGAACATCTGCACACTGTTAAAGTGCGGCCCTAGCAAGCCAAGAAAGGCTGTCACAGAGAACACAAAATAGTTACTAAACAAACCTGCACATACAACTCAAATCAAAGGATATGGCCTGGAACTGTTCATTAGTTGCTTCCCAAGGTGTGAAGAGAAGTTCTCTCTCACAGCAAAGCTATTCATGAAGTACACGCTGAGCTCGTACTATCTCAGTGGAGATAAGTTACAGACAATATGCAATGAAGACTGTTTATATTTTCTCTGAAAAAGTTATTAAGCTGTGCATTCTCCAAAACCAACATCCTGGAAACACCTCCAATCCAGACTTCATGCTCTGCATTAGTGCTTAAGAGAGGATTTTCCGTGGGTCTGTCAATAATCCACAAGACAGTTCTGATGGTCATGGTGGAGGCAGCCGGTACTTTTCCTTCTTCAACCAGAGGTGAAAAGAAGTAGTGTGAAAGCATCCCTTATTAAGACAAAGTAAGTTATTTTATATGTATTAGAGTTTACATTACATTGAAGCAGATTTAGAGTAACTAAATGAGGAAATCAATGAAGGCAGTACTGACAGATATAGGGAGATGGCTAAGAAAGTCACCACAAGCTTGTCAAATGTTTGCTGAAGATGTTTGTCTACAAGTAACTATATGCTTTAAGAATCTCTGAATCCTCACTTGGTGAATTAACTGCTTGCAAAATAAGTAACTGTTCTTAGCATGTTGCTCCAGGCAGTGTGAAGTGTGCACTAGGGATCTCCAGCAATCAAAACCCAGGCAGGACTTTGATAATAGTAGTCTTGGGATTAGGAGCAATTTAAGGTACCTGACTGCTTCTATGGGCCTAAGTCACTTACTCAACAGTGTATTTGGACAAAGYGGAAACTGAGTTTTGATTTATATGCTAGAATTCTGTGCTGAGGCTATCCTTCTGCGACTGAAGGGAAACTGAATTTACCAGGCTAATAATCTAAAAAATATATGTGAAATAGTGTCCTTGATTATGTTAAAGCAGAGATAAACTCTCTTTGTCTTTTTTTTCTGAGAGTGACTTCATTCTATACATTGCTTTTAAATATGTGCTTTTCTTCCTTTTTTTTTTAGGTTTTTTATTTTTTTAAATTTTTTGTTTGTTTGTTTGTTTTGTTTGGGTTTTTTTTTGGAGAGAGAGGGAAGGAAGGAAGAAGAGGACATCAGTAGTTCCCTTTCCAAATCATTTTGCAATGATTATTTTTCTGTACATAATATTTTGATCAACTTGTAACATCCATTTTGCCTGATGCTAAGACTGTTCTTTCTGCTTAAGGGAGAAAATGGAGAATTATTGGATTTGTCTAAAGACATCTATAGTCTTTCCATGACCTTATGTCTCTTCACTCTGCAGAAGCTCCTGCCTTTGGATAACAGAAAGTTTTGGAGAAGGAAAGCAGAAGGAGAGGGAGTTCATCTCCTAGTCACAAGAGCTTCCCCTGATGACACCTAATATTTCCAATTGGAAATCCAAAGAAGAGYTAATGCCTGCTTCAAAGCCTGAGGCACAGATAACTTCACTTTCACTCCACCTGGCCGCAAACCAGAGCTGCTGACCTTCTTATTATGTGGCAGCCAGTAAGAATTGGGTCTAAACTGGACCCTAGCTTTCCTTATTCYTGTGAATCAAAGAATCACAAAATACCTACCTATGTCTAGACACAAACAAAGCACAACCTTCTATTGTTATTGGAATTTGACAACATTATTCCAAAAATGAACTCATACCTCCACAGGCAATGTGATTCCCAGAGAGCTCCATGTCACTACACTCAAAGGCCTGATTTACTATACACAGTTATGAGGTAATTAATATATATTTATTATGCATTATTTTATTAGGTGTTTATTTTGGAGAGACAATAGACTATCTGCAAAGGTCTTTTTTAAGATGTTTTATATCTTTGAATGGTCTTGGCCGGAAAATTATCACATTTGTTCTGCAGGCAATGGGAATAGGTCTTGTTTAGTTCAAAAAAAATGTCCTGGTGTCTCACTTACCAAATTTCAACTCAGAAACAGCAAAGGAAGTTACTTTTCTCACTTATTTCATTAAGAAGACAAAAGATATGGTTTGTCCAGTTCTGACAAGTTCGTATAAAATTAGACTCTAAAGCCTTAGTCCTCCCATTAATTCCATCCTTTCAGAAGCCCGCGCAGTCAAAAAACCTGCATGAAGTGAATGGGCATCTGCCTATTCACAGTTCATAGTCCAAGCTCAGGGGTTGGTTTATGATCTGTTCTCTATTTGTTTCACAGGCATCATTCACTGTCTGATGGATACGATATTTGGTCACAAAACAAGGAAATAAACTAGTTAGAACTGAAGATCCTTACTGGTACCCATTGTTGCATTTGCATTGTGGGTTTTGGTTTTATGGTTGGTTGGTTGGTTGGTTGGRGTGGGGTTGTTTTGCTTTGTTTTGTTTTGGTTTTGGGGGAGGGGGGAGTTGGTTGGTTTCTGGGTTTCTTTTTTGGATAAACAATTCTCTTAACAAAAGTTTGTGTGATCTTTTTTTCATTATTTAAATGCAAAAGCTTGTTCCCCTAAATAAAGTCCTTTCCTGTTAGTGGTAGAATGGTAGAAAGTGAAACGTTTGATTAATATATTCCTTGGCAATTTCCCACCAGCACAACCAAAGATACGATTGTTTTTCATAATAATCTTTTCCCTCAATAACTCTTAGTAGAGGTTTCCCTTTACACCTACCACAGCCAAGCCCTGCCAGTCCTCAAGTGCAATTGGTTTTACCATGTTTCTTTAGGTACGTAAATGCAGGTGTTTTAATTATATTTTGCTATATTCCTTAAGGAAAAAGAAAAGTTACAAATTGACAGCTTTTTAAAAATTCTAACAGGGACAATCACTCCATTGACTTCAAAATTTTTATGGGTCTAATTTTCTCATTCTCTTTCAATATTTTGTAGTCATTCTAAATTAATTCTAAAAGGAAATAAATGTAAAAAGTGTTAAAAGGGTTTTTTCTCCTTTTTTTAGACAATAAACATCTTGAGACTTCACAACAGGTTTGTTTTGTTAAAACACATCTTTATTATCTCTTTCAACTAACACGAAAAGGTGGAAGCATTTCACTGCWCTAAAAGCTTTTTGCTGTGCTGAGCTCAGAGGAATAAACAGACTTGAATCTGCCAGTGATGCTCTTAAAAAGTAATTACCAAGGAGCTTTCTAGAAGGATTAGTGCCATTTAATATGCTGATTAATCATCTTTTAAATAGTRACTTTGTAAAATCAGAAGTAGTTAATATCTGAAGCGTGTTTAATTGTACAACCAGAATTCTTTTCAGAAAGGAAAAAGTGCTTGGTAACACCTTTACTGCTTACCTATCCTGTCTGGCCGAATACTCCATTTAAGGGTTTTCCTGTTCTGCCAGGAACAGGCAACAAACATCCCACGGACTTTAGCGAGAGCGCGGCCGGACTCCTTTGCCYCCGCAGGACGCCCCCGGGATCGCGCCATCCGCCCAGCGCGCGGGCTGGCACCGCGTAACCCCGCCCGCTCCCGGCGCCCCGGCCACCCCCGCCCGCGGAGTCCGCGCTAATCGGCCGCCTCTTGCAGCTCCAATTACTGCTAGGCACTGGAAAGGGCTCCTCAAAGCTTCTTATGACCTCTCGGTGGAAGGCAACCTCAAAAAGCAAATAAATAGCAGATAAATACCTTTTTAAAAGCCCAGTTAGAATTATTATTCAATGTAACACAGGAATGCTCTGCCTCTTTCTTAAAAGCAAGCACAATTTGCAAAGGCTTCTTAAGTGGTTTGTCACACCCAAGTCTTCATATGAAGTTAATGAAAGGAAAGTSTCAAATGTCCCGTCGGGTGAAACACAGTCGAACCTTTCCTCTGTGCTGCGCGGTCAGCTAACCAGAGCACTTCCCTGGTCTGTCACTCGTACACCTACTTTTGTCTGAATTTTCTTGCATTCTAAGTAGTCTTTATTGTAATCTAATTTTCAAAGTATACTTCACAACATATATATATAYGGACTTAACGTTTTGTACGAATGATCTTCAGAAAACACCGTGCTCATGTCTTTTGTGACTTTAGATACGGGAGTAGACTGCTGGAATTAAAAGACCACTTGCACTCCTAAAATTAAACAGCTCTATAATTGTTTGCAGAACAGAGGCCTAAATTATTTCTTGTCTCTATTTCTAATATCTACAAGTTGCATTTATTATTTGCTGTTCTCTGTTGTGTTTACTGTCTTTACTAATTATAAAAATACATAAACCAATTTTTTTTACCCATACTTTAAGGCCACAAATTAAAACAAGGAATACAAGCCTTGGCATCAGGAGCTGGACTTTGATGATTCTTGTGGGTCCCTTCCAAATCAGGATATTCTATGATTCTATGATCCTACAGGATATTTTTCACCAGTGTCTCTTCCAGACCTTTTGTTGGTCTTTACTGAAGTTTTCAGGTAATCAATTAAAAAAAATTTAAAAATTCAGATCACTGTTAGACAATATGACATATCACTGCACTAATTAACTGTGGGACAGAACACCATCCTTCTGATGAGGAGAAATGCCTAGCCTTTTCTTTCATGTGGAGAAATGCCAGCCTCTTTAAAACCATGCAATAAAACACCCATTAGCTTCAGTGTTATCCTCCTTACTTGATGGCTTGTTTTTTTTTTACTGTATGTGTGGCAATAACACATATTCCAAGCTTAGCATCAAAGAGACTCAAAGTTGCAGTTGTATAACAATTTRGTGAGCTTGGAAGAGTGAAGCAAAGGCTTCTCATCTGGAAACTTCCAACGCCTCAGCAAGGAGGATGTTTCTATCAACACTGCAAATCACAGAAATCCATGGGGTGCAGCAGGATTTGCAGGTTTTCCTGCCAGGCTGTAGAGCCTGAGGCTRACAGAGATTGTCTCAGTTGAAAGCTGTACTAGCTGTGCTTGGAACCTACTGTATTTGTGACAAAAACACATGCAGTAAATGAAATCAAACATCATGTGCACAGAAAGTTAAAATATATGTATGTGTATATATGAATTTACAGGTGCAATATAAAAATGTGTGTCTGAGCATTCAAATCAAGAAACCAGGACAAAATCATGCATTAAAGAACTGTGGCATGCATGCAAACTTTGTGGCTTCAGACAAGTTTTAGACAGCACTAGAAATGGAAGAACTTAAAGTACAAGCACTGATGCATGCTGCCTGGTTTGCTTTCAACTATTTTTCAAATTTTGAGCCCACATACRTTACTTACTGGCATTTCAAATGTCTGCCAGGTTTATGAAAATCAGCTTGTTTTTCTTGTACTGCGGGTTCCATGATCATTAATACCACACCTGCGTGTTACTGGAGTAAATGGAAGTGCACTTTGGAGACAGATCAGGTGTGAATACTCAATTGCATTCTGCCAAACTGGACAGTAGAATGTTTAATGCTATCTTTAGGATCTTATACTAGGTTTGTTTGAGCTACAAATAGATCCATTCTGATCCTGCATAAAGTAAAACCAGGGGAGACAACATTTGAGACAGCAAAGCTTCAAGGTCAAAGATGCCTAGGGAAAAAATACTTAATTCATTTGAAGAGGCAGAGTGAGGGTGTTTTTAAGTTCAAGGGACTGTGATGTTTCTAGACTCAGACTCAGTGCACAAAGACTAGATTTACCACCACATTAAATGATACTCTTCAGGCCACAATGTATTTGACATGCTCTTTTCAGTGGTAACAATCACTTAAGGTGCATCCAGGACCCCTAATGCCTTGCCACTGGTTCATATTATGGCAGCTGGCATCGTTTGTGGGGCCAAATGACAAACCAAACAAACGAACAGAGCCAGGTTAAAAATAACGTCAACAAAAAAGTCATGATCTGGCTTCATCTAAGGCACCACAAGCAGCTGTGCTCACACTGTGGAAAGGGTGGTTGGGGCAGGTCTGAGCAGGCAGTGTGCTGGATGGGAAAATCTGAAGCCACGGCTGCTTGAGAAAATGGTGTGGGGAACCGTTCACAGGGATAGTTACTCTGCTCTCCACTACCTCACCCTCCCAACTTGAAAAGTTGGCCATGGGTATGGAAAGGTCCTCAGGCCACAAGGAAAAGGCTATTCAGGTACACCTGATCTGCTGAGGGAGCAGTGCTAGAGACAGCTTAGGGAAACATGCTCAGAATGCTTGCAGCTATAATGACTTTCCCCATCAACTGTATTCAGGTCTGCTTTGTTACAACACTCAAATCCAGTTCATGAACGGGTTCTGGTCAGAAAGGGTTCTCAGCATCCATCCTATTGGGCTTTCAGTTCTGTGTCCAAACCTCCTTCTTAAATACATGTTGAAGTGCTGTTCGAATCACCATCATTTTTCAATAGTCCATTTCAGCTCTGGAGATCAGTGTATGCTACTAAATAAAGATGACAACAAAGAATTGTGTGCATTTGCAAAGTAGTACTGACTACTGAAGTAGCTTCTCTGGTAGAATTATTTATTTGTGTGAACTGCTTTTACAGATTTTATAATTAATGATACACTTAATTTTATCTGTTTAAGAAAGTTAGAGAATGAAGTCTTTCGAAAGCATTAGAGGAAGTCCAACAGATTTAAAATGCAAGAGAAGTCAGGTGGCTATACCTAAAATTTTTTAAAAAAATTCTACCACTTTATTTATTCTACCACTTTAGCTGCTGCCATTTTTTAGCCAATCACATTTAGTTTTAACTTTGAATGCTCTCTTCTTGTCGATTTTATTTTAAAATACTTTATGGTTTATTTTTTATGTCATGCAGTCATATATATGTGCAAAAGGAACATTTATTTCTAATTGATGATATTAATCTATATACTGAAATATACACAAGGCTAAGTTTCTTGGCTAGATGCCCTTTGATACTATTTTTAAATAGTATTATTTTACTAATAAGATGCAAGTCCAAGGGTTTAACATTGCCCCAGGAGAACTAGTCTCCGAGGAACACATTGCTCACAGCTGCAGTGAAATATCCATCACTGAAAATTTCAGCACTTTTAATTCCATCTCAGTGACTTCAGTGGGATAACTGAAATATTACTCACATGTGGTACTGCGTAAGGGCATGTAAGATTTTATCAAAATTCTAGAAAAGTTAATTTTGTGTTTATCATTAGCAGTTTATTCTAACAAAAAATCAGAACAAAAAATATTACTGTGGTAACATGGGGTATTTGTGGCGGATTTTTTTTTTCATTATGATTAAAGTAAGATGTAATTTTCTCAAAGTTTAAGCTGATCAGCAAACCTCTTCCTGTTTACTTTAGTTTATACCTTATTTTTTTAATCCCCCCACAAAAYTGGGAAATTCATACTGTAGCAGTAGCTTATCCAACCTTATGGAGACTTTGCTGATTATAAATCACTCAAAGGATAACTCAGTTATTGAGCGTCTGCAATTCAGTGAAAGCCATGGTTTCTTAATCACCACTGCCAGGCTTGTACCCAGCTTGACCATGTGTGTGGTAGTACTGCTTTGATTTTGACACTGTACATGTGGGCCAAGGTACATAACATCCCAGGCTCCGGCACTGTGTCTTCTCATCCACCTTGGATGTGGTAGGATGCTAACAGTGTTGATATCTTTCTAGAAGGTTGCTTTTTGTAAGGCTGAGGTCAGTACAGTCCGAGGAGAACTGTACACTAAACTATTTGCCTTGTAGCAGTACTAAAGCAGTGCACCCTTTCATCCTATTTATTTCCTCTCCATAAGCTGAACAGCAATAGAGAACACAACTACAAGGAGAGTCCCTGAACCAGAAGTTCCTTGTTTGGAGATGACAGCACACTACCAGGAAAGTATTTGAAGAATCAAATTCTTCTCTCTGCCCTGCTAAATATTTTCTTTGATAGATCGGAGAGTGTAGAGAGGTCAGTGAAAGGGAGAAATGACTGAGAGGAGATGACTAGGCTTCAAACTTGGGAGGGAAAACAACAAAGGAAAAACTTCACAACTGATAACATTATGGAAATGTGTGATGAGGGTTCTCTTAGTTTACCCTAACAGAAAACCCACTTGACAAAATTACTTAGGGTCAAAAGAAGTGCCACGACCACTAGAAAATGGACAAACCTCAGTTTCCCAGTGTTCACTGGCAGCTAACAGGGTTATTTTGAAGGTGACATCTCCATTTCAGACACTTCCCAGACCATGTTGCCTGAATGTCAGAGATGTACAAGAGGTCACAGAAACTTTTACTTGTATAAGATTCCCCCAAAGTGTCACAGCCATGAACAGGATTCGTACCAGGATCCCTTGCAGTTTCTCCTGATTCCATATTAACAAGATCAAAGTGAAGAGTGTGTTGCAGACCATTGTTCACCAATCTGGCCAGCTGGTGCACAGGACTGGTGTTGGTTGCAACCCCTGCTGGGCTGTAGCTGGCACTCAGCCCATCCAGATCTGCAGGCTGTGTTTGCTGCTGTCGGATCCAGCCTGCTCTTTGATGCTCCAACTCAGAAAGTCAGACTTGATTGGCAAACATAGCTATTGCAAGTAACCACTTGAACAGCTGTGGAAGTGGTGCAATGTGTGTTTGGCCAACTTCTTACCGGTATAGTGCTTGCTTATTTTGTTTTATATAATAATTGGGAAAGCAAGAGGCAGCAGACAGCAGAAGGGGGGGAGCAAGTCCAGACGACACTGCAGTCTGCTATGACTCACTGGTTTCCCAATGATGGCAAGGGGATAGCTTTGTGCAAAATCTCAAGTGCTACTTGCTGCACTGCGACACCGGGTATTGATTTCGTAAGAGCTGGAAACTGTCCTCCTGAGCTTGCTACCAGCTTTTTGTAACCTTCTCCATTCCTCTCCTTTTTTATGACTTCCAAATGGGATATAGTACTTCAGCTCAGTCCTCACCAGAACATTATTTCTTTCTCTCACATAGAAAACTCAAACTGATATACCCCAAAGCACTTCCTATGTTGTTTATTGTTGACACATACTTATTTAGTTTGTGATGCACTGCTAGATCATTTTCCATGCGGTCCTCATTTTGTGTTTGTACATTATACTTCACTTCTGTATAGCACTTCCCCTTTGTTTTACTAAGTCGCATAAGATTTAATCTGTTAATAAATCCTTAGTAGAACTTGTTACATCAGCAGGAAACAAAGTAAACTATTACAGGGATATAATAAAATTAAAAACTACAATTCATATTTGTGATAAATTTTGCTTATTATTTTTACAATATTTAAGGTACCTATAATAGAAAGAAGTTTGAGAAATATGCTTTCATATTATTCAATTTAGCTACTTAATGTGTATGTTTGAAGGCATATGTTAAGAATCATCTAAAGGAACAGGGTCTAGACTAAAGTAGTCATAAGGCTTTCTAGTCAATGCAAAAAGTGAAAATCTCCAGAGACTGATTCACTCCAAATGCCTTGATTGTCTATTTCAGAAAGGTAATAATCACTCCCTGGATGTGTCTTTCTCCACTGACTATAGAAGAAGCCAATACAACTGCTTTAGAAGAGATACCAAACTTCCAAATTGCTAAAATTACACAAGATGAGTCCCAGCTACAGCTCATTCTCTCCCTGGAACAGACAATCAGACATAAAGTCTTCGAAGATTTAGGGCCTAACTCCCATTGATTTCTCACTGTGAGATTCTTTAAACAGTTGACTTCATTGAGAGTTACACACCAAAGGTGGCAAATACTTAACATTGTGGCTGCAAAACACTGATAAAAATCTTACCCAATCAGCCTGTGACTATTTAAGCAGATACAGCCTTCAAGCACTTTTTCCCATGGCAGAAATTTCCATCCCCACTGCAGAAAGGAACATATGTTTGAGCTTCAGGTACCATAACTCCCTACCCAAATGAAGAGGAGGAGGGAAGAGCCAAAGACATCACTGTCTGGAAGAGCCACTGCTAGGTTCGACAGAGCACTCTTTCAGATTCCCTTTTGGACCACTTCTTCATCTCTCTTACCACAAAACATTTACTTCTGTTAAAAATTATTTAAAAACCCTCAACAAACTAAAACAACGGGTAGAACAGACCTGGCAGGTGTTTTATTACAGTAGTACCATCCTGAAATTACATCTACTCATTTTTATTCAAATAGACAACATTTCAACTTGAGTGTTCCTTAATGACATAAAACTAAGTCTTCTTTTTTTCCTCTTTGAAGTTACATCATTGTAGATGCTGATTGTTTAATTGTCCTTCCAATCAAGCACTTAACTTCACACTTAGCCCCATGCAGGACATGACTTGAAGACATTAACAATCGTCACTAATGTGGATTGCCTTAGGATGTTTTAAGTTTATTTGTAATGGAGGCAAACACTCACTGTTTGGATGAATTCTATAAAAGCTGAACATTTTCTGCCCTAGGCAAAGTTTTCAGAAAGAGTTCATATGGTTTTTCTGGTTGTAATCAGTGCATTCAAATTATGCATAATTTGGTTTTCATGGTTTCACTGTTGGATCACATAAAGTCAATTATAATTACTACCAAAAATAAATTTCTGTATGCACCTTGGAATATTCATTGTGGAGTTATGACACACTAGAAGGAGATTCACAATTACTAGGAAATTATTTAAGAATATTTTCTTATTTTCCTCAAATGCAAATGAAATTGCAATGGTTAATCACAGAAATAAATGGTCATGACGTCTTAGTGCTACTATAATCTAAAAGTAGTATCAATTGCTATACCAAATCACTAAGAAGCAAAAGCAAAGAAGGGTGGGAAAGCTCTGCATTTAGAGTAATTTCCATGAAAAATATGCCATGATATTTGATGTGATTATTGTTTACAAACAACAAAGTGAAAAAGGTCTTCTGCATACAATAGGGAGTTTTTGTGGGACTCTTTAGTAACTTCCAGACAGGTGCTTGAGGCAAAACTTTCTCTTGCCTATTGCAAGCTATTTCATGTAGGCAAACAGCCTCCACAAAAAGCATGTCCTGCTCCACTTTTGTCTCACTGATTCATCTCTCCCTCCAGCTGTGGTTTTAGAAAAAAGTTTTGTTAGCCTTAAGATTATTCTTTTTAATGGACTAAATTGGGGAATCTGCAATAGGGAGTGATGATCTTGAGAGGATGAACTCTCATTTCCTTCTCCCAGATAGGCCTAAACATCTTCTTTGACAATAAATAAAACCAAACTGTGAAAGTTTAAGGAATAAATAGACAGCACATTAATTCTGCCAATGCTCCTACAGGGACATTTACTGACAAGAAAGCAAATAGATTGGTTTCTATCTCACTATCAGAACCGTGTCAGAGTGTAAGCAATGTTGTTCTGCTTTGCTTCTGAACACTACTCAAATCACTCCATTTACCTGTGAAAAGTAGAGAATCTAAAATAAATACCAGACAGATTTGGATTACAAGGTGATCCAGGAGTACATAGGGAGACCTTTAATTCCTGAGGTGGCCTTAGTGGACAAAATCATTTAGTGGATATAACTGTTCAGTCCTTTTGACCTTCTGATATTAATCCTGCAGATTTAACTACACGTTACCTATATACAACTATATGTAATTGACGTAATGACTTGAGATTCCTTTGAAAACTGAATAAAATGTATTTAGATTAATTGAATGCTTACTAATGTTATAAAAGATGTTCTAATTTGAACTCAGAACAGAAAATGTATAGTATCTAAATTTGGTCTTGCTTAATTTAGCAATAGGTAAATTATTTTTAATAATCTGCTAAACCCAGTCTGATTTAGAGTTGACCTTTTCTGGAAGTAGATTACTTGAAAGCAGTGCCTGATTTCAGTGTGTTAATGATATGCAAAAAAATCAGACAGCTTCTGGGTGTGTCTTTTGCCTGMAGTTAATACATACTTTAAACAACATATGTTTGGACTTGAATCTAAACCTGTGTTTATCTGATTTAAAATATTCAGAGACTGAAAATGACACCATTAGAATCAAGCCATAACATCCCAAACAATGGGCTACAGCTCACTACACAACCTCCTTTCCTCCATTTCCAACTCAACCAGAGGACTATGCTTGGTAGTGTTGAGAATGAAACTAGACTTATTACCCAAAGAGAGAGCTTGAGGGCCTAGTTTTACAAGAATTTTCCTCTGCAGCCATGCTTCCCCCTCCTCAACATCATCCCCTCAGGCTGACCTGTATTCAGGCTGCCATGGAAAGGGCCTGCCTGCCTTTGCATAACCACCATGAGTAAGTCCTCTTCCTTGTGCAGCTACATGGAAAACTGGACAAGGAAATTATTTCAACTCAGAATTAAAGTGTGTGTGTATGTGTGTGTGGCATTATTTTTAAGGGGTTTCAGTCAAATCAGTCCCCTAATCCTGGTGAATATGCAGTTATGCTAATGCTGATGCCAAATAACGGTCAGCAAAAGTTCCTTGCTACACGTGGAGATAACAGGGTAGAGGAATTTGGAGACCTCTTATTTTGATATAAGCTTACTTATAAGCTTATAAGATACAGACCAGCCAAACCTCTGAAGAAGGGATTTGTATTTGCTTTGTACAGTCACAGTGCACTCTCAGCCTAAAACTAAAGATGAAGAAACCCCCGGGACTGAGGGCTGCCAGGACTTGCAGTGTTCATATGAGGTGCCGAATCACTCCCTGAGACTGCTGAAGAGAGCAAATCTCCCTGTGGGAAGAAAGACTCTCTGTCATGGACTCTGAAGTGCAGCATATAAGCATTGCAGGATTAATATTGATTGAGAAAAGAAGCTGCAAAGACAAATGGACTAATTTTCTGAATTGATTTAYCTTGCTTAATTTAAAGCTTCATATATTACTAGCACTAAACATGCATTAGGTTTTTCTAAGGACACAGTATTCCGTGACTGCATGAGTGGTTTTCAAAATTACAAAACCAGAAGTTCCTGCCCTTTTCATCTCTTTTTTCTCCCCCTGCTTTTGTTTCTCAGATTCTCGTTCCACAGTTCACATATGCACCGTATATATTATTGACCACTATGATAGGTTCAAAATGCTTTGTTTCAAACTTTTCTTTTCCTTGGATGTAAAAACCGACAGCTTAATGACTCTGTTGCCACCTACTAGTGAATCACTACCCTTGCCAAAACTCAAGATAAGAGAAGCTCACTTTTCCCAGATAAGTGAGGTCCTTTGCTGTGCACTCTGGGAACCGTAGTACAAGGCTTAGTTTCTCTAAATCCATCTTAATTTTAGTAGATTGTTCGATAATTACCTGGAGCAACATAAACAGGAAGATCTTTCTCTTTTCATTTTTGATTATTTTGCAGAAGTAGCAAGTATAGCATATCTTACCTATATGTGAACAGAATATGTTCAAGTGTCYCTGTATCTTGGTGTAACAGTGTGAAACAATTGGACAGCTAGAACAAATGCCAGCACTAGAGAAAGACAAGGAAGCTTTCCCACTGACTTTGATGGGAACAGGTACAGAATAATGATAGCTAGCTTCAAAAATCTGAATTTGGCACTGTCCTACTGGCTGTTTAGAACAGCTCAATGTTTCACAAGTTTTGTTGATATAATGTCTCCAAAGGAAGAAGGCTGAAAAAGAAACCGAAATATTGACATGCCAGTGCTGCCAGGACAGTTTTCATTCACTTTAAATAAATGAGAAAACTTGTAAAGATGTACTGATTAATTTCTATCCAGTGTTTTGTTTCTTTGCTTGCTTGCTTGCTTTTATACGTAGAAAAAAGTGCACTCYTGCAGTGTTTGTTTGTTTTCCTACGGTAATTTCCTTAAGGAACACCAGTGGTCAATTGAGCATAAGCTGACAAAACACTGCACAGCTTTGCATACCCTATGCACCTGAAACAGTTGACAATGGCACATGAATGTTTGTAGTTACTTAAGACTTGTCTGTCTGGCTTGCAAATTCATGATTCCTGACTAAAATGTAGTTTCGTTTCTTTAACAAAAATTCCTGTCTCATGAGATACACATGGAAGCAATAAAAACTGGGACAAAGTTTCAGCCTTAAAGATCATGATACTGGAGCTGTCAAACTTTGAGGCTCCAGGTTCACAGGGTCTAAGACATCTACAATTTTTCAGGTGAACATATGAAGGTGGGAAACCAGTGTTCATGAGCAGTTTGATGGCTGCTGCTGCAGAATAGGGGGGGCGTGAAGCCTTCAGTAATTGAATCCATTTCAGGGTCCAGGCTTACATATGGAACTTGAACAATAGGTATTTACTTAAATTACATAGATTACCTCAGAGATGTGGAATCTGTACGCCCTGCCCACTTCCCTGAACCTTTGGAGCTAGGATCCTGTGGGGAACATAATGGGCTTAATTACGGTGTCTGGACTAGCCATGTAGGACCCGGAAGGCAGGAGTTAACCTCACCTCGCCTTTTACATGCCAGTGACCCCAGGCCTCGCTGGGAACCCGTTGGGGCCTCTGGAGCAGCTTCTGGATCACGACACACGCTACCGGGTGTGATGGCAAAGGGGGAACCCCGCGCGAGCAGCGCCGTGGTGCCTGTGCCTTCTCAGCTCGGCCGGGGCGTCGTGGGTGACGCTCAGGGCACGCACTGCCCGCTGCCCGCTCCCGCCCGCCCGCCCACGGAGAGGCCGGGGACGGCAGCAAGATCCCACACCAGCGCCCGCCGTGCTGCGAGGCCGGCCATGTGCTGCGGCCCGGGGCGGGACAGGGATTCCGGGGATGCCGCCGCCGAGGCCGGGCAGCCTGAGGGCGCGACACCCGCCCATCCGCGCCCCGGCCCGCCAGCCCGCACCCCCGGCCCCGGCCCCGCAGGGCCCGGCCGTGGCTGTCACATGGCAGGGGGAGGGGGCTGCGGCGGGGCGGGCCGTGCTCGGGGCTCCCCCGGCCGGGCGGAGGCGGGCTGATGCGGCGGAAAGTTTGCGGAGTGGCTGGCGGCGGTGGCGGCGCTGCGGTCCCCTCCCGCTTTCTGTCTTTACTTTTTTCTACACCCCCGTCTCCCACCGCCTTCCCCCCTCGGCGGCCGCTCCGGGGCATGAGCGGGAGCCGCCACCCGCGCTGAGAAGTAGGAGGTCGTGCCGCGCCCGGCTCTGCCAGTGGGGGAACTCCAGGGACGGGAGCGCGGGCAGCGGCTCCGAGCCCGCCATGCCCCGCACGGCGCCCGTCGCCCTCCCGGCGCTGCTGCTGCTGCTGCCGCTGCTGCTGGGCGGCCGCCCCGCCGCCGCCCGCTGCCCCGCGCCCTGCCGCTGCGCTGGGCACCTCGTCGCCTGCAGCCGCCTGGAGTTGAGCCGGCTGCCCGAGCGGCTGCCGCGGGGGGCGGTGCAGCTGTGAGTATCGGGGCGGCGGGCACGGCGGCGGGCTGGGGGCGCCGGCCCGCGCCCGCCCCCGCCCGCCATCTTCTGCCCCCGGGGGCCGCGGACGGGCGGGCTTTGAGGGGAGCGCGGATGTGGAGGCGGCAGCGAGGTGCGGGAGGGGGCAGCGCCGGGGTAGAGGCCGAGCTGTCAGCGGGCGCGGCGAGGGAGGCGGCGGCGGCCGCCCTAGCGGGACAGCGTCCCTTGGGTCGGGCTGCGGCCCCGGCAGATGGTGGTGATAAGCGCCCGGCTGGAATGGGCCAGGGAGCGCTGCTCCGCGTCGCAGAGGACGAGGAAAAAGTTCTTAGTAGACTTTCTTGGACAGCGTTTAGTAACCATCAGCTTAACGCTGATCTGTGTGTCGGGAACGCTGCTATTGCTTTTCTTCGTGTAGCTCTTCATTCCGCTGTAGTTCTTGATTGGCAGTGGTGCGCCTRCCGGAGCTCTCCCGCTCGGCCCGGCGCCCCGCGCAGTGGCGAACCCAAGTGCCAGCTGCGGAAAAGTTACTTTCAGTGACAAACTTTAGTAGAAAAAAGCATAAATTRTGTCAGCTTTCTAAAGGCTTGAAAATGGCCGAGGGACTTCTCACATTTGTTTTCAATCGCTTGTCACTGAAAGATCTTCTATATTAGTCGTATTAATTTTCTATTACATTTTCAAAGCAGATTGAGATAAGGGCTTTAAAGTAAACAGGAAGACTTTCAATTAGTTGTGGCTAATTCTGCTCAATTGCCTCGTCTGGAGGTCATGCTGCTTTACTCATGAAATGTGGATGGCTGTATTGACACCATCTGGAACTGAACACAGGCATGGCTCTGGGAGTTGAGTATTTCTAGGACTCGTATAGGAAAGTGTGAGGGGAAAGAAACTTTTTTTCCTGACTTCTATGATTGAAACATACGGATCTAACACTGCATCTGCTTTACATTCAACAACTGGTTTTGATTTCTATTTCATCCTTCCATTCTTTCGAACTGTTCCAGTATGCCCCACATAAGTTTTTTGACAAAACCTAGGGTTTTTTTGATACTAAGATAAGCTTTATAGTTTAGTTTCTTAGCTTACCGTACTTCAATACTGTTAAAATTCTGATGTGGTAAATAAAAACACAAGGGGAAAAAAAATCACAGAACTTTCATTTTTTAAGAGTTGCTTTAAAAAGCATTTTGCATTAGCAGTAATCCAAATTTGTCTTTTTCACTTATGTTCTCGAGCAACAATAAAACACATTGCAGGGCTTGTTTGTTAGCACAGGGGACGTTTTTCTAATTAGAATTCCCTTGGTAGTGTAAATTGTCCTTATGTAAGTTCACATTCCTTTAAAAGTGTGAGAAAATAAGTTCCGCTTGTATAAATAAGCTTTGGTCTGTTGTAAGAAACCCTGCTGTGATTACTCATTGGACAGCTGTGTCACTTGCTTTTAAACTCACAGAAGTACATCTTTGTAGGTGTCACCAAACCATGTGGTCTGGCTGCTTTTGTGTAAATATTTCTTTTGTTTGTGTCAAATGCCTTGGAAGTACCCAGTTCTTTCTTCTTCCCCTTTTAATAAGAACGAGTGTGGCATTGTCTGTTACCTCCAGYTACCCCAGTACTTGGACCTGGGATTGTCCAATCTGTAAGATAATTAATGTGTTCTGCTTTACATACACAAAAAGGTTTGACTAGTCTGGATTATTGTTGCAACAAACTGCACATTACAAATTGTAAAAGACTGTTTATGAATTTTATTGCTATATGTCTGCTGTGTTTTCTGTGGAAGTCCATAGTGGGTATAGCCAAAGGCTAGTAGTTTAATTACAGGCTTTCCAGTCCTCTTGAGAAAACAACGATTACACCACATTCTCAACATATGCAGTCAAGATCTCCCAAGCAGGAGAGTGAAAGCTCTTCTGCCTGAGAAGGTCTAGGCCCGTGTTAGGCTTTACACCTTCCTTTGCCCATCCATCTCCTCACCCAGATGGAGAGCAGGTTTTTGAAACTCTTGTTGCATTCTTTCATGCCTTTTATTGTTCAAATGCCCTGCTGAAATAAAATGAGTGACTTCAGAGTGAACAAGGAGGAGAAAAAAAAAGAGCCTGAGTTATGTCCCCTTCTTAGTGGCAAGTGTGAGCCTACTGCTTTGTACAGAAGTGGCTTAACAAAGTGGGGTGTAAACAGGCTATAGTTGCCAACTTCCCTGTGATTTTAGCCAAAAATACCACCTTGTGTTACCTTGGCTTTATGAGAGTCAACAGTCTGCTGAAAACTGGTAAACATTTGTTACGGCTTTGTGTACAGACAGTTTTGAAGTTAGATTTCCGTTTAATTCCAGGATGTGTATCCTGTGATTTCAAGAATGTGGTGGTGTTCGAGCTGGTGTAGCAGAGCTGGAGGAGGAGGGATGGAGTGAAGAAGGGTGTTGAGCATTGGCCAGTGTCCTCCATGTGTGCAAACTCCTGCTGGCATTGCCGTACCCTTCGCCAGGTTTGCTGAGGAATGCTAAAACTGTCGGTGGGGCAGGAGGGAAAGTCTGAAAAATGGTTTTCACTTGTGTTTGTATTACATCTTTAGTATTTACATTTTATAAATCCTCTAGTTCTCTACCAGAATTGCCAGAAAAAAAAGCTGTATGGTTTTCACAGCTGTTTTTCAGTGTTTTCCAGACTAAAGCTTGAACATAGCAAGCTGATTTATGAGTCACTTTGGATCAGTGTCTTAAAACAGCTACAGCCTGGCTTTTTGTTTTTCAGCTCTGCTGATTTCTGCTGAATTAGCAGCTCTATAAGCCCCAGTGGGACTGATTAAGGAGCTGTTGCTGGATTTGCATTTTAAAATTTGACTTGGGGCTCAGGTTTCTGAGTTCTCTAAGGAAGAAGATGATAATTGTGGCTAAGTGTTGTAAATTAAGTTAGAGTCTAAAAGTTGTATCTATAAAATGTGTGAAGAAGCACTTGCCCTCTTACTCTATACATTAGGCTTCCTTTCAGTTTTTAATCACACAAACATTGATGTTCAGTTAAGTTTCAGCTAATGCTGAGACTTGTGAGTTATGAAAGAAGGTCCTACAAATATAATGGAACATAAAAAGTAGTTACTTTTGTAGAACAGATTCTTGGAGGGCTGCAAGAGCTATGGTGTGGTTTTTCAAGTGGAGGCAATTCTGTTTAAATGTCCAATCACTTCTGTTAGAAATGTGAGATGAACAGGTATGTATGCTTATTATTTGCTATGAAAAATTTCTTAATATAAATCTGCATTCTGACATTTCAGAGTGTGTTCTGTTCTATCTTCTATGACTTTCGAAATTCTAGTAGCAAAAGTAATAACAGGGAATTTTCTCCCTTGTAATGTGGTTTTAACAGACAAGGAAAAYTCAGAAATGGAAAACACATAGTAATAATGTTTGAACATTGTCAGTTTCGTTTCTGTGACGGAAAAATAGTGTTTAATTTTCCAACTTTTTCTTCATACTAGTTTTAAGATAGGTTGAGAAATGCATTGGACTGAAATGTACTTGTAGCTATGCAACTAGGATGATAGACTTTTATATTTAAAAAATGTTGCCGATCCAGTGCTTGTAAGTTTGAGAAAGTTGGAGAAACTTAACAGGCTTAAGCTTCACTTACCTTTTAGTAAAACGCAAATATTTTTGGTTCACGTCCAACCACTCTGATTTAACTTAAAATGTAACTTGCAAGACTTTTTTTCCCCTGAATTTTCATGAAGTTTCTTATGCCAGCAGTACTGAAATAATGTTTAATAAAATATTTATAATACATATTTTATCCAACTATGGGTAGACAAGCATGTATACTGTATGAAACAGGCAATTCAGTATTGTATAGAGAGTTGGGGGTTTTTGTTGTTCTTTTGCTTTGGGGTTTTTTTTTTTTGCAACTTGTATTTGACAACCTGCTGTAAGTAAACCAGGCATAAGAAATTTTTATGTATGTATTTTTTACGGTAGGTGCTACTTGGAAAATGTGAATGTATCTTTAGTGTTAAAAAACAAACACAAAAAAAAGTCGTTTGAAACCTAGTGTAAGTTACGCTCATGGTTGCCTTGATAGACTCCAGATGGATGTGAGCTTGAGCTATGAGTGAAAGTGTCTGGCTCCAGTGTGGTGATCATGCACAGCAGTGGTTGTAATTGCAGGATTTTTATAGTTTAAGGACTCTGCCAGATTTTTTTTTTTTAACATGTTATAACTCCAGCAGAACAAATCTACTCATGTCTTACTGTCTGGTAGGTCCTTTAGGCAAACATGCTTTACATAAACCTTTTGCAGAGTTTTTAGGTGAAATGAAGAAATGCAGGTTTTTAGCACTAATGTTGAAAGCTCTTTGTTGAAATAATTTTTCTTGTCTGAAGCATGAACAAGAGTAACATACTACGCACTAACAGCCATAACTTAACTGAATTTTGGCTGTGTATTTGCATGGTTCTTATAATCTCTGCAGACTAAAGCCAAATATTGAATTAAGTTTAAGGGTAGAAACTGTCTCTACTCTGCTTTAAGGGACCCACTGAGATTGCCGTCTAGATTTTTGTCGCAACATACTTTTTCAGCGTTTACGCTTAAGATTGCACTGTGAGAATTTCAAATCCATGCAGCAAATGCCCTCAGATGTTAAACAAAGGAATTTTTCTCCAGTGTAAGGTCAGGAGAATGTTTTCACTAGATTTTTAAGTAATGAAAGATGCAGTACTCTAACTTAAGTGTGGTTAACCTTATATACAGGAGACCTCAAAATCATAATGGTGAAACTAACATTTGTGGGCTTTTGAAAACATTGGCACTGTATTGGTTTTCCATCATTAAGAGGAAAATCTGTAGGGAGTTTAGACACCTGAAAGGAGGCACAGGTATTAGGTGCTGGAGTCCAGAGCTGGGTCTCTGAAAACATCCCCTCTGTGGCCACCTGAAGGTGGTGGAGGATGTTCCCCTTCTCCAGGTGGCTCTCCCTCAGCCCGCTTCTTCTGTGCTGGAAAATGCCATTCGCACCTGCAGGGCTGCCCTGTGCCCTCCCCTGTGCAGCCCTGACTTGGGAAACACAGCACATCTCTTTTCGCTGCCTGTGGCCCTGAGCCAGGCGCTGGTGCCACAGCTCAGCAGCCTTCTGGGCCCGGTCCAGTTGGCTGGCTCAGAGCACACCTCGCAGCCGAGTACTGGTAGTACCCCTTCTAATACCCATACATGCCTGGAATTGTTTTTTATACTTGATTTTTATTATTACTATTTTTTTTAACTGCCAGTTGCAAGAGAGGACAAAAGTGACAGACTGTCCTGGCAATGTTGAACAAGTCAGTTGGGGGAGTCTAAAACACAGTTTTACTACCCACGTGTTCTGCTGAAGGAAGCTAGGTGCCCGGCTGGGTTGCAGCATTACACCTGTATCTGAGGATATGGAGTCGTGGGTGCAGAGAAACTGGAGTTCTCTGGATCTGTGGTTTTTCAGGGCTTAGTCACAGAGCAGAACACTGAATTTGGCTTTGTTTAAGCCGGTTCTTGTCTGTGTGCAGCAAGGATATGCTGTTCATCAGGTTTCTTCACTTCCCGGAACTGTAGACGGAGAGTAGACACATCCATGGCAGTCAGGCCTCTGTTCGGCATGCTCAGCACGGATGACTGTACTGAGTCATCTTACCCAGAAAAAGTAAGGAATCCTGTAGTTTTCTCATACGTTCAATTTCAAATAGCACTTCGTGCCTGTGTGGCCTGATGAGGACCCCAGGCATGGTGGATGACTCTTTAGTGCTTAATTAGCACAGGGAAAAGTGCCATGAAGTGTGAGAAATTTTTTTTTCAAAAAGCACCCTTTACCTTATGGTACAGTTGCTCACTGCTGAGGTGTCCTGATTTATTTCTTTATATGTCTGCGTTACAAACACTTACTGGAGTGAACTTAAGAACTCATTAAAAACAATGTAGTTTTTGTTTGCTAGCTTGGATAAGTGCAGAGTTTGAACTTGGAACAAATGCTTGTAAATGGCTGGATTGATGCAGGTGAGGTAGTGACAGCCTGTAGTATGGGAACAGAAAAGTGCACATTTGAGTGGATGAGTGACTAAGAAGAGGTAGGCCTTCATCAGAGCTAGTCATGGTTACAAGATGAGTTGTCAGTCTGTACCACTTGTGCAGGTGTTTATAGATGTGCAGGTTTGAGTTCCTGCAGTTAGCTTTTCTGCCTTTTACTGTATGGGCATTCTTATTTCTGTGATGTTTCCAGTACTTCTTAGGCTACAACAGAAATTTCTTTGGACTCTGTTGTATGGTGTCAAATGTTTGAGAGGGCATATGGTAAAGATGCATGGTAGTGTAAGGAAAAGTATTTCTTGTGGTCAACAGCGTTGCATTTTTAGTACCTGGCTTGTTTTGTAGCAAATGCTGCAAAGGTGCTAAGAAGATTGCTTATAAACTACATCAGTATATACTGGAAATCTTCAATACAAAGTGGCGCAAACTTAAGTGTAGAAGCAACTTCTTCACATCTTTAAGTATGCTATTGATATCACTAGTATACGGACATCTTAAAACTCATAATACAGTTAGCCCTTGCTATGTCTGTTTTCTTCTGCTGTTGCTTAAGATCTCCATTAAATTTGGTTATGTAGGAATGGTGTCTTGAATTTTATGAAAGCATGAAAATACAATTGAGATTTATGGACAGTCGTCACTGTGTGTTTGTGATCTGTGCGTTGCTTTAGAGACGTGAGTGAGAAGAGTAAATGTTACAAATATTATGATTAGCCCAAGGAATGACACTGCAATGACAATTGATTTATGAATTTTCCTTGTTAAAGTAACCAAGTGGTTGTTTTAGCCAGATCTTTTGTTGTGAAGGGATGTGGGAGAAGGGTTGTTGGTGTATTAGTCAAAATCTTAAGATGTTTTCCATGGGTCTGATACACATTCCAGTGAACAGTTCTACATTGTTCAGAGATACAGGAATTTCTTTGACACTGCTGGCAGTGATCAAGGTATTTGTATTTGATATTTTTATATTTATACCTTGTATATGCAAACGAGTTTCTATTCTAATTTTACTAAACTAAAAAAGTCGTCTTATGTACTTGGAGACAAGTAATAACATAATTCGGACTGAAATTGTATTGCTTTGCCTGATATTGTATGGCAGAGCTGACAGGCTGTTTGTTTTTGTAACCTCATAGGGACTTAAGTCACAACAAATTATCTTCAATCAAGACCAGTATCTTGGATCACCTTCATAGTCTTCAGGAAGTGTAAGTTAATTTGTCTTAATTAAAAACCAAACCAAAACAAAAACCCTAACCAAAAATACCCAACCTGTGTTTGTGTATGCTAATTGTATAGTTACTTCTCTAGGGATAGTTGCTTGAACAACAAAGATACTCACTGTTCTGATATTTTACATTGTGAAACTGGAGTTAATTTTTAATTTCAAGGTGACGCAGTTCAGCAATTTAGCAAGTCCAATGTACGTACTTCTGATTATMATCAAAGCTAACTCTCCTTTTTGTAATATTAATAGGAAGTTGAACAACAATGAACTGGAGGTCATTCCAGATCTGGGACCAGTCTCTGGAAATATAACTCTTCTGTCTTTGTAAGTAGATCGATCTTTTGTCCCTAGTTAGGGGAACTCAMTCTATAGGTTTCATGGAAATGTGTGCATTACAGAGATTAAAGTGAAATAGTTGGAAATAGAGCAGCTTGTGGTTAGGAAGTTGATTATGTCATATTATTTAGTAGGTTCTTTAAAATGTGTATAATTGAGCTTAATCCTTGTAGTTTTTGTGCTTCCCTCAGATACAAAGACTGCATTAGAATTAATTTATGTTGTGGTAGTGCCCAGAAGCCTCAGTCCTGTTGTGCTAGGCACTGTACAAACATCAGTAAATGTTACACAAACTTGTGCAATGCTGTCTTTAAAACAAGACTTATACTCTGTCATTATGCATCTTGGCGGAGATCCTGATGTGTTAAATCATGGCAGAATTCCATTAATTTCAGTGGGCAACACAGGGAAATCCCCTTGAGGCTTCAGGACAAGTATCTAGGTTAGAAGATGTTTTGCCAATGTCTTGGAAATTTCTTTCTGAGCCCATTTTAATGTGTGGCATATTTTTTAYGTCAGTAGTTAATACATATAATTGCGACACATGACTGTGTCCGTGTTCATTGTTTTGTGTGAAAGAAATGAGTAGGTTACTTGGTGTAGCATTTGTTATACGAGTATAAAGTTGTGAAAGGCATATAGGGCCCATAACCAAAAAAGTTAATTTTAAAGGAAATCTTAGTCCTGATGTTTTCACAATAAATCAGTTGGATTTTTTTTCTGTGATGTAGTTTCAATAACCTGTTGAGGGAACACATAGTAAAATGGTTACTATCATACTATTAATTAGAAAAAAAGAAAAGAACTGGTTTTCATGTGTGGGATTTGTGTTTTGTCAATGAGAATCTAAAGTGTCTAAAGCTATTAATATGTAGCCCTCTGGCCAAATCTTGGCCTTGAATACAAGTTGCAAGTTACCTTTCTTGAAGAAACCTGAAGGGTTAAAACAATACAGTAAACTTTGGAAAGCTGTTCAGTTAATTAAATTGATCACTATTCAATTGCTTACATCTGATGATTTATAGGGGTTTGTTTTTACTTTAGGCCTAGGTCAGCTAAGTCAGCTGGTGCAGCCGCTATGTCTGGACTGCTCTGTTTGAATAAGAACTAAGTGACATTTGAGACTGGTTTCTTACAGATCACAATCAGAAAAGAATGAAAGAAACAGCAGACTGTGTCTGACAAATAACTGTTGAATTTAAGCACATCTTTTATTTTGCAGTTCCATTGGCATTACTGGCACACTGGCATAGGATTCTGTGGTTCAAGCATCTAATTGATCTAAAGAATATGGTTTTTATATATATGTATTTCACCACCTTGCTAAGGTCCTTTTTACACAAGGCTAGAAATATTAACATAATGAAATGGTTTATATCGTCCTGCTTTACTTCTGATGAATTCTTAGCATCTCTCCTTTTCATGGAAACTTAACAAGTTTAGAGGAACCTAAAATTAYTCTTTTGCAGCTGTGCAAAAATTTTTGTATTCCTTTGAGAGAATAAATGATTATCAGTCACTGCTGAATTGATTGTTTCATATCCGTAGGTTCCTGGCTTGGTGCATTTACTCAGGTGGTTGAATATGGAAAAATCTTGGTTAGATTTGTGCTCTGCACTGTATATACTGACACTTGAAAGGAAAAAACAAAGTATTTCTAAAAGCTGTTACCACACTGTCAATGCAGTTATAGTTGTTCTGGTTGGGTGTTAGCTTGTTTTCATTCTAATTCTTATGTGTGCAGAAGGAGATTACTGAGTATAACTGTGCTACAGCTGAAATTTAATACCTATTCTATGACTGCAGCAGAGATTCCTTGAGATTAACATGGTAGAAATAATTAAGTATTTTAATGTTTTAGGTTAACTTATGAATATCACTGTACAATAGTTAAGATAATTGTTTGTTCTATATCAAAACAGATGAACATGGAATATAAAATTAGAGCGGTGGTGTTCAAAAATAAAGCACTTTGTTTCTTTTGCAAAGGTTTTTTTTAAAACATGGAGTAGAACCATAG
Source organism: Amblyornis subalaris (assembly GCA_018881555.1). Classification (NCBI taxonomy): domain Eukaryota; kingdom Metazoa; phylum Chordata; class Aves; order Passeriformes; family Ptilonorhynchidae; genus Amblyornis; species Amblyornis subalaris. The sequence continues at coordinate 46,972 of JACAXG010000133.1, read as the reverse complement.
AATTGTTTAAGTTGAAAAAGACCTTTAAGATCATCAAGTCCAACCAGTAACCCAGCTTGGCCAAGTGCATCACTAAACCATATCCATAAAAGCCACATGTGCACGTCTTTTAAATACCTCCAGAGATGGTGACTTAATCCCTTCCCTGGGCAGGCTTGACAACCCTTACCATGATGAAATTTTTCCTAATATCAATCTAAACTTTCCGTGGCACAACTTGAGGCCGTTTTCTGTTGTCCTATTGCTTGTTAGAAGAGACTGCCCCCGACCTCCTTTCAGATAGTTGTAGAGAGTAATAAGGTCTTCCCTGAGCCTCCTGTTCTTACTGGCTGGATGTTATTTATGTAAAGATATTTAATTTTATAAAAGATAATATAAATAAAGAGGAGTAAATGTGCAGCAGTTGTTTGGAATAAAAATATATATAATGTAGTGGCAGCATAGATGGACAAATAATCTAATACTTTTTTTTTAGCTATGAAAAAAATATAAGCATATATTTTTTCTGGGGTGGGTGTTCTTTGAAGGGGTTGAATAGAACTGAGTTAATATATCTAAGTCATGTGAAGAGAGCACATACGGAACAATTAACATATAAGTTTTAGAACCATTCTTCAGAGAAACATTGATTGCTCCAGGATTTTAAACTTTTATAAGAAAGGACTTTGTGGAGCCTTTCCAAAGCAAACCACTGTTTCTGTATTGAGTCTTTGTTCTGGCTTTCAAATAATAGCAGAAAAGAGGGTGATAGTGTTCTGAAACTTGATTTGATTACATTTTTTATGAGATACATGTATATTGGTTCATTACTGTCAGTTGAAATGCCAGCTGTTTTTTTCCAAGGAGTCTTCAAGGAATGCTGTGGAAGTGGTACCCTCTTTTCTTGCCAATATCTTCATTGTTGAAGAAGCTCTCTTGCAAGATTTTGTTTTTCGCTTGTTAAGAATTCTCACCCAGCWGGGGAGCCTTAGAATTTTACCCGTTCTGCAAGAATTTTCTTGCCCTGCAGACGAAACTACACTGCTGGTATGTCTTGATAATAGTGCAGGTGTCCCCACACAGCAATGTGTGTCTGAATTCTTTAACAATATAAACAAGCATGGGTGGATTATCATGTTAGTCTAGTTTCCATTTCTGGAGTTACCTCATTTTTAGCTATCTAATTGATATTTTATCTAAATGAGATATTTACATACTAATGAATTATTCAGGATAAACGTACCAGATGTTCCCAGTCTCATGGTCCCAGTCTGTCTGTAACATGAAAAAACAATGCCAACATTTTGTTTCATCGATGCCAGTTGAGGGTTGAACATCTTGGGAGTGAAAAGTATCAGGCAGGCACACGCCCCCACCACCACCCTGGGAAGATGTCAGTGTGAAGGAGTGAGTATTGCAAGGATATTCAGGCACACTCTCATTACGTGGCTGGAGATGCATCTATAATTTTATTAATGTGATGAGTATGTATCTTGTTACATGGCATAGGAGAGCTTGTGAGCCTCCTGGGAGTCTGGAAACTATTGTGAGCTACATGGGTGGTATTTTGGGCTATATCTGGTCAGTAGGCCGAGGTCAGTTTTTTGAAAATGAAATTGTGGAGTGTTCTTTTTGCACAGCTACCAAGCCCTTCTATAAGAGAAGGCTGGAAGAGGGAAGTTCCAGTATTTACCAGATACTGTCAGCTCTCCAGTCAGCACTAGCCAGTAGCTCTAGCCAGGAGGCCCAGGTCCCCCAAGTGCTGGACAACATAGGCTTTTGAGGAGAAGAGTGCATTTAGCAACTGATTACCACAGATACATAATGTGCAGACACGACACACAGTAATGTAGGTGTATTTATCTATCCCTAGAAGCAAAATATGTTAAGAGTTTTCTAATTTACACTCCTGCATGTAAAAACAGTTAAATTAGTGTAGAATTGCTTTAAAATAGTTTGAGTAGAAAATGCATGGCTTGAAGAAAAAACAATTTACTTTTTACTTTTTCAAGATAGGTGGATTGCTTTTGTGTCAGGTACAAAAATGGGCACTAGTGCCCTCATTCCAGGAGAACAAGCAAAATTTCTGAATATTGTTTCCGTTCTAATGACATTTCTTAACCAAGATGCACCAGTCCTGTCCTATTTATCCTGAAAATCTGCCCGAACTGGTGATGTTGACACATGAGAAGAAAGCTTATACTGCCTTTTTAGGTCTTACCACAGTTGTAGTTTTGGACCTAGTTTGAAACCAAATAATGTAAGTACGATAGCCTTGTATGGAAATCCTGCTTGGTGTTTAACTACCAGCTGCTATTTGCTGTAGGGGTTTAACTTTAAAATTCTTCTGAAAATGTTAACTACTTTTCCTTACAAAGCACTAGTAACATTAGAAGATACACTGATTTGCAAATGCGGCAATGTTATTTAAGGTTTTGTTTAAGGATATACAGTTTAAATAAGGAACCCATGCTACTTTTACCTGTAGAATTTTTAAAAAAATGTCATTGTAGACACCATCCGACATCATCAGTATGCTGTATCCTTGAGTACTGTGGGAAATGGAAGGTAGCAGTGACTGTGAAGAGACAGAACAGCTTTGAGTGTTAAAGTATCCTGCCTCTCCCAACTAGAATTTATTGTTCTTATCAAAACATGTGTAGAACTAATATTAAAACCTCCATGTTTCTCATTACTCACGTCCAGCATATATTATGTAGTAGTCGGCTTGCTCTCAGAAGGGACTAGAAAAGCTCTACATGCCCAAGTCTTTAGTGTGTATAGTGAAATTCTAACATTAGAGTAGTTTTCAACAATGGAGTGTTTTAAATAAACTTATAATTTTACATTTTATTGAATGGAAGATATTTTGTTTAAAGGCTCTAGTGCATACGGTGCAGGTGATTTAAATGAAAATACTCTTGTGGCTTATGTTGTTAAGATTGATCATGTTAGTCTAGAACACAAACAAATATATGGTCTTAGTGAAGCCAGAGCAGAAAATGCAAAATTCACGGTGTGGAAGTTAAAGGCAGCATGGATGATTCACAATTCAGGAATGTTTTTCAAGTCTTACATTAATGTGTGGTTTATATTAGATTCCTACTTTACTTTTTTTCAGAATGTGAAATCTGTTCATAAGAGACATAACAAAAATGTAACATGGAGGTTTTTTTCTTCTCTGCTGGGGAAACCTTCCAACTCCATCTGTACAGGAAGCCTTTAAGGCAGTGACCATTCACTTTTGAGTTCTGAGATAGTTAAAAGTGCTGCCAAAATTGAGGCAGTTTCTTGAAATGTGTCCAGTTGTTTGTTAGGTGATGGACAGAATCCACAAGCCACTTTGCTGGTTTTCTACAGCCTTTGGTTTGTAATCTCTTTCTGTCGATATGTGCTGAGTTTAAATTCACTGACTTTGAAGACATGTCTTGTGTCCTGGATGTTTAAAACAGTAAATGAACAAAAAGTATTAACAAAAAAGGTCAGGAGAGGAAAACAGGACAAAAGAACTGTAAAGTAGTAGCCTGTCCTAGGTGACTGCAAGGGTCAGAAGTTTTCATAGTAAGAAAAACTGTTTCAGTTTTAAATGTAGCTTTCTAATCAGCCACTACAAAATTAGTTGGATTACTTATCATACTTTATGCATAAACATATCACTGAAGAGAAGTGGTAATTAATCCCATATGTTGTTTAGAAGGGGTTATTTTTTTAGTATTGTGTGTCCATTTCTGTTTAAAATGTGAAAAAGTATATCTATGTATGTTATGTGATAATGGGTATCCCAGACCAGGCTTCAGATAGTCATATTGAGAGAGAAAATTCAACTAATTGAAACAAATATGCAAAATACATTATGCATTTGTCCCAGCTGACAGTTTGGAAATAAGAGTGATAGTTTGCTCTTTGTGGCAACAGCTTAAACTCCTGTGAAGGGCCTTCAGCAAAGACAGAAGGAGTGTTTTTTTCATAATCCATGTGTTCAAGTTTATTTGGAATAGGGGTAGGTATGAGAAATCTGCTGCTTTGTCATCTCACACTAGTGTGGTAGTGGAAGCTGCACGTAAAATCCAGGAGGACGCTGTCTTGGTTTGCATTTAGAAAGCTGCAGTCACAAGAAAGATGTTTAGATGAAACTCTTGAAAATGAAAGCTTACATTCAGTAGGAGTGGATGCCTTTCCCTACGCTTGCCAGGGAAAGTGGTATTGTGTGTTTATAAAGCTAGCATACTAAACTGGAGTCTGGATCCCAGTATTAAGAAAATGCTGGTCAAATATTTTACATCYTTGTCATCTCTTCAGCTACCACTTTATTATGGGAAGGATTAAGATTTGGATGCTGCCTGGAAGAGTTTGTTTTGAAGGATTGAAAGAAAGGATAGAGGAATGCCAGACTGGGCTTCAGGCTTAAGTCTACTTGGAGAATGTCCCAAAAATGAGAGTGGTGGTAAACCGTGTGTGACTTGGGCTGAAGTTGTGAGCAAAACGCTAGAGCAAAGAAACTTACTGGAATGAGTTTTTGCAGTCTGACATTTGGTGTGGAGACTAAGAGGAAGTAAATGAAAGAATTTGAAAAGTAACCTTAGTCGAAATTTGAGACATGGAAACTCAATTTTTATGGCAACAATTTAGGCTGAATGATGGGAAAGAGAAGTATGTAGAAACCCAGAGTTTGTTGTAGCAAAAMTATAAAGAGTGAGAGCCTAGATGAATGCTTTTGCCATGAGAATGGAAAAGAATGCAGATTTTATGAGCTGTTTGCAGTGGAAAATTCTGTCATGATTTTCTGATCACACTGTTAAAGGTGAATTAAAAAGAATACTAATGTACTATGAAACTAGAGAACACTGTTCCGATGTGACAGAATGGAAGAGTGGTAGGAATTTTRCAAAGGAGGAGGTACCAAGTTGCAGGGCATACAATACAGAAAACGAGGGAAGTGAGAATGAAGTTAAGAGGTCAGGCATAAGTGTTTGGATTATGTTTTAGAGAATTGGTAGGTGGTTATTGCAGTAGAGCAGTGAAATCATTTGTGCCTTGAGTGAAAGAGAAGTGGATAGGAGAACATTCCTCAGCTTGTATTAATGATTGAAGTTAGGGGTACATCTAGAAGGGTGTGCAGTCTAAACTGCCTAGACTTTGGTCTGCACCCTCCAAAAGGGAGGATTGCTGTGTAACAATAAAGGATAGGTGTTTTTACTTAGCAACCCTATACATTAGATTAGAAAGATGATTTGTAATACTGGGGGGCACTATGCTGAGTTTAACCGAGGTCGTATTTAAAATTGTCCAAGGTTTTAGCATTAAATAACTGTCACAGAGCACACCAAGTCTGCAATTTAGGGGATATTCCTGTTGTCAGCTCTTGCCAAAATAGTTATGCCGGCATTGCTTTTGTTCACAGTTGGTAAAATAAAGGGATGAACTTAGACATTCACTTGCCTATCACATGCTAAGTAACTTGTGATTATTTTGGAAAAGCCAGAAAACTGAATTGGTAACAGACTTCAGGGTGTTATGAAGAGAGTTCGGAAGGAAAGCTTAATTAGTTTCATATTGGTACTATGACTGGAATCAGAAGAGAATTGTTACGGAAGTATCGTGTTTTAAAGTATAGATTTGCCTCTCTCTTCTTTTTGATGACGAAAACATATCTGATCACAGGGTTGTTTCAGTCTGCATCTTTCTCTTTCCCCTTTCCCGGTTTATGTTTGATTTGGGAATCAATAAACCTTTGGTTTCAAGTTTTGGACCAGGGTGTCAGTAGCCTACAGAGTTCGGAGTTTTCATTTTCTACTTTATGCTTGTATACCATAAAAACCACAAAATATAAAAGCAGAGTCTTGCTGACATCTGGCTTGAAAGAAGAATGAGGGGCATGGATCATGGAATGAAGGAGACCTTCAAAAGAAAGAACAACTGCTTGCCACAAGGAACACAAGAAGGTCGTGTGTGAAAGAGGCATYGGACTTGTAGACCTACCCGTAGAACTGGAAGTGAGCGAGTGAGAATCCTGGCTCTATTTCTGGCAACTTTGTCTTGGAGAAAAACAGTTGTAATATTTCTATGTCTAAGTCGCAAATATTACCTCTCCTCTCCCCTCCCCCGATTTTCTTAATTCAGTCCAGTTTGGTGTCTTAATGGTGAGAAGAGGATGTAGTCCCATTCATATCAGGGGCTTTTTTTTTTGTAAAGGTAGTGTTCAGCTTGAAACTGTAATTTCAGTATTTTAAATGATGTAATTGTTAATTACAATCTGASTCAGTAGTCAAATGAGTAGGAATTGAAGGAAAAAAAAAAGGTTTTGCTCTTCTTGAGGTAGTAGTTACTGAGTCTCTTCTGATAATTGTTCCTTAAAGTTGTCCGGTCTTATCCTAAAAGCCACAAAGCATGTGTCTTTCAGCACTTCCACTTACAGTCTTGATCATGTATTTAGTACAATTTTTTTTTTTTTTGCTTCGGTTTTCTTCCCCTCTTTGTGTTGACATCATTGTTCCCAAAGGAGTTTGAGAGGGAAGAGGAGGAGTACAAGAAACAATATGCCAGGAGTCATATGATGTCAGTTGGTGAGTGATGGGAAGAACAGGTGAAAAACCCAGAAAAATTTAAAAGGGAGGCTGTGAGTTGCAGTGGCACGAAATGGAGACCACCCAGAACATGCTCAGATGTGGACAGTCATGTTGCGTTTGCCTGTCCTCTGATATGGCTGCCTCCAAAACAGCTGTGGTCTGGAAGCCATATGAACGCAAGATGGTCAGACTAAGTATCTGTGAATTCCTATGTCTTGGCCTCAGCATTGGTCAGAAAGCCTAGCAGAATGCTTTTTTTCTTTATGTATCCTCTTAGTTTCCAGCAAGAGATTCCACTGTGGTTTAATTTGCCTGTTTGTGATTCAGATTCAATATATTCTGCCTCTCAGGGCTTAGTTGAGGGACAGGAGGTACTTATATCAGTCCAGATACAGACATATGTTAAAATAGTTACTTTGCATCTAACATTTTTGCGGAACTGGCTGCATGGACAGTTCTCCAAAATCGTCTTTCTAGACAACTTGTTTTTTACCAAGTTGTTCCGCCTCCAGGCTCCTACACGTACTCCTTGTCTGGATAGTAGGGTGAGATCCGACTAAGAGGTTTTCAAAACACCACAGATCAGAATATAGCTGGAAGAAAGAGTTATGCTGGAAGTGAAAGTGCAAGAGTGGTTTTTGTGCCGAGATTTCAAATAGAAACAAAATATAGGACTTCAGGCCTTAATCTTCTCCTGGGCTGGATTTTCCATGTTAGGGTATCAGAACCGTACAGTTTACCATGGATATTTCTCTTAGGTAGAGAACATTACATACTGACAATCTTTATCAGAGATAGTAAGACTCAGATCTTTAAAAACTGGGAGGGGAGAGTGTTTCAGCACTTAACAACTTTTATATCTAAAAGGTGTTAACTAGATCCTCAACMAAATGGATACAGAAGTTTCTGTCCTGCTTTGTATTTCCCCAAAGGTAAGGAAAGTACAAGTCAATATGTCAGATATATTGTAGCTGYTGTTTATATAGAATGAATCTTAAGATCAGGATTGGTAGGGCTGTTACAGGAGGTCTGCCCTAGTGTTGTGGTTCAAGTCATGAATGCTTGAATATTCAAGTCCTGAATACCCATAATGAAAAACTGATATATATCTTAAGCTGGTATTCACACAGGCTCATGTAAAAGTAATTAAATCAGGCTGTATGCATTCATGGGTCGTTGGTTTGTGGGTTTTTTTCTGCAAGTCAGGATGTAGGCACTAAAATTGCAAAAGGCATGTTCAGATTCATGCAGATATTTTTGGTGGATTTATCTGCATTCCTTGGTGCTCTTGCTGCTTTAGCTGTAACAGGAGAAGTTGTAAGGAAGCTGCAGCATGTTGCTGTTCTTCCACGTGAAGAAATTGTTATCACATTGCTGCAAGTTCGTTTCTGGGAGAACTTGATGTGCTGGTTTTCTAGTTGCAGGGGATCTCTGTTTCTCTCATCTCCCCCTGAAGGTCTGTGAAATTAAACCAATGGGGTGTGTGGAGCTCCTTTTGTCTGAGCTCAGCAATAGCAGCATTTCACTGGAAAGGTTTTCTTTTGGGGTTTGTTCCCCCCACCCTCCTCTCAATGAAAAAACTTTTAGGTCATTGTACCCGCACACATACTGTTTGGTTCTGTCTTGACAATTTGATAGGCTTGCATTTTCAAACATCTCCTTGACCAATTTTGATGGTGATTTGGCAGTTAGGAGGAAAATAAGATTGTTTTTATTCAATTTGCTTAAGTGATGATTATGAAGAAAAATCAAATTAGAGTTGAACTTTATCATTTTGAATAATGTTGGGTCTTAAAGCAGAACTACTTGGGTATCTTCAGTGCTGAATAATCTCCTTCCAGGTGTGAATTATTGCACTTACATTCTTTTGAAGAGAAACTGGACTAGGGTGTTGGAGCAATAGGGAGTGAACCATTCAGCTATTTCGCAATTGAGTAACTTCTACAAATAGGAGTAAGCAGGAAGGTGCAGTGAGGGCTGGTTTGATTTTGATTGTGAGATGGACTAGGACTTTGATGTGTAGTGCAGTTTCAGTGAACAAAAGAAGTTGCTTTTCACTCCTCAATTTGGCCTTATCATCTCCAAAAAAGAAAAATGTTCCCTGAAACAAACAAGCTGGAGTTTTTTTGTTCGGTTGTTTTTGTTGTMACCTGGTCTGTGTCAGGTAATTTGCCAGTTGGTTTAAGTGCTAATCTGAAGACTGTGTAAGAGTTTTATTCAGTTCCATTAGGTCCAACTATACTTTGTAATACAGGGGCTATTATCCTGCCAGTTGTGAGGAATTTCTGTTTTATGGAGCAGTGCTGACACAAAGACAGCACTGTGCAAGCYGTCTTATAACTGAGCACTTTCACACTGCAATTTAGGAGGCGTGCAGTTCAGGAAATTGCTGGCTTCTGCTGGAGCACACTTTTACTGCAAGGAAAATTTTATTCGTCACTCAAGTAATTGGCAGTTTTAATACCTTGTTAGTAATTACCTTATAAACAAACTAATGCATAAAGGCAAGGCTCTATGACCTGTTATCTAACTGGCATTCTTATTTGGCCAGTGGAACTGACATATGGTGGTGGTGTTTGTTGTTGTTTTTTATTAAAGTAATTTGTTTCCATTTATTATAAATACTTTCAGCTAAGAGTTAAAAAACGCAGTGTACCTCTACCAGACAGCCTAAGGAATGAAACATGATACAAGCTCGACATTGGAGGGACTGCAAGATCACTTACCCATTCCCACATGTGGTCAGAAAGCCCATTAATCTCACTTCTGGTTCAGTTTCTGAGTTAGGACTTTTTTGTCTTGAGCAGTAGTTCCCCCATATCCCTTGAATACATGAGTATTGTTCATGCTACCCTAATGTGTGGCTTACTATTTGATCCAGAGCAAGTATTTCTGATAAAGGCAACACCTTCCAGAATCAACGTTCTTGTTGATAGTTTTACTGAAATTGCATTTGCCTGCAATCTCTGGGATCTGGGGAAAGCTCCTAAATTTTGGTAATTCATCGTACAAGGTACAGAATGTACCAGAGCTAGAACTGACTTGAACTTACCAAGGTAACAAGAATCATTTTGGGTTACAGTTGTTTAATTTGTCACGATCTGCTTTCACCTATGTACTGGTAGCCCCAAACGGATAACCCTATTAATGTTGCTGATGTGCTTGTATGATTCTAGACATCATGCAACTGAAATGGAAATACTGGTAGGTTGCTGGGTATGAACATGCAATAGAATCACTGGAAAAAGTGCATGTCATTGAAAGTGAAAGAAGGGGTGTTCCTTATAGCAGACTAGGGTACCCACATCTTCAAATCGTTGCAGAATTTTTGTTGTGGAATTGGATGTGATGCTTAGCTGAAGTTTGACCAGACATGACATCCAAAACCCGTGTAATGAGCTCTAATAAGCAGAATTTTTGTTCTTTGCCAGCTCACTAGAAGAATCTATAGGATTAAATACCAGATCTAATTGCACAATTATAAAATGTTTGTCAGAGGGCGTGCTCTGTCATCCATCTTTTCTGATCTAGCTCTGTTCTTTTCTGGAAATTCAGTAGGACTTTCATGCCAAGAGAGTTTTCAAAAACCCCGAAACACTGTGTCTAGCTACTRTGATATTAATTTGCATAAAATAGGAAACAACTCTAATGGCATTTCATTGCAATACTGTGACATACTGTTCCATGCAAATACTAGATATTTCTACTGTTCAGAAATAGATGGTTATAGGGTTTTACACCTTGTTTTAAAAGCTGTGAATTGCAGTAACTTGATTATATTGCAATTTTTTCAATGTTTCCTGGGATTATATTTTAAGAAATATTAATGAGCATTTATTTAGAGTATTCCAGTTTGTGATTTCGGATGGTAGAAATTAATGTTATGCATAGAGAACATACCTTATTGGTTTTCTATAACTTGAAGTTATTTTCAAGTAGGGGAATTAAGAGCTAACTTTTGCCAGAGTCGTGTAGTTGTGTTTACTCTGGAAATGACAGTCTTTTGCCTACTACCCTTGAATTTCAGGACCAGTAACAAGATTGCCAACATTTTGTCTGAACATCTGAAGCCATTTCAGAGTCTAGAAACTTTGGACTTGAGCAACAACAACATATCGGAGCTAAAAATTTCATCATTTCCATCATTACAGCTCAAGTATCTGTGAGTAAAAATTGCTTTTTTTTTTTTTTTTTTTGCTTTTAGGTTACTTTCAACAATCTTGTTGGATAATTTAGATTGGCAGCTGTTTGTTAAGGTACTAAGTCTTTTAATTAGAATGACATTAAATATTCCTACTTTCACCTGTTTAGTTTAACATAAGCTGCTAATTTGAATATATGCATTGTTAAAATGAGATGTTCATAAAAAAAAGCTAAGGCCATTATCTTGAGATGAAATAAACAGATGTGTCTCTTGAGAGAAATAATTATGTAATAAAATGAATTTAAGTTCCCCAAGGATAGGCTAGTTTGTAGCTATATGAAGTTTGATAGATTTATTGTGAATATGCTTTAGTTCTTATTCAGGAATATTGCAATGCCAGATACACTGAGTGAGAATAAAGTAACAGGATTGCCATATATTATCTCCTTCCATTATCACACTCTGACAGAGTAGAGCAAAGTATTGGTGGTGAAATAGTATTTGAATAAGCTGTCAAAAGCTCTAATTAATGTGATAAACAAAATGCCATTTATAAATGAGTAAGTACCACAAGCAAGATCTTTGTGTTTCACTACTTGGTATTAAGAATTTATTAAATAACTGTAAATTTAACCTTCTAGACATTGTTTCAACAGGTATATTAACAGTAACCGAATAACCTCTCTGGAGCCTGGTACCTTTGACAATTTGTCTACCACACTTCAAGTATTGAAACTGAACAGGAACAAAATTTCATCAATCCCTCAAAAGATGTTTAAACTCTCCCATCTGCAGCACCTGTAAGTGCAACCTACAATTGACTAATTGTTTTCAGGTTTTCCAAAGCACTGGCAGTGCTTGAACTTTAGCCTTTAATTTAACCAGAGGTGGAATGAGACAGACACAGAAAACATTACTACAACCCTTACTAACTGCAGCATTGTACTGAACAAAACTAGTCTTATATGTTGGTGAGATGTGAACAGTCTTTGTGTTTTAAATTGTGTTTGCCTATTAAAAGTAAAAAAAAAAAAAGAAAAAGACTGGAGAAGGGGTAATAGCAATATTTCTGTAAAAAGCACAGGGAAAAAAGTGAAGTAAACTTAAATAGTTCACTGCAGCAGTCACTTACTTATTTTGCGCTTTCACAGTGAAATGAAGGAAATTCTTTTGCTTTCAGATGGTACGACAATAAGCAATATGCTTGAATAAATAGACCTTCAGCTTCACTGATACAATGCTGTCTATAAACGTTTTACCAAATAAATAATAAAGTTATTTAATATGAGAGAGACTGTGGAAATTTTTTTTAATTGGAAAACTTAGAAAGTGCAGAAAATGGACAAGAGCATGGGCTGCACTTCATCAAATCCTGGATAATTATTTTCCATGTCRGATAGTCAGGAGTTAAAAATGACAAAGTCTCTTAGGTTAACCTTGAAAGTGAAAGGTCATAAGAACACTGAAATATTAGGGTGCTTGACACTTCTGGAAACAGTGACTGTGTCTCTTGTATATACAAATGCAGGAAGGGTTTTACTCAGGTGTCAGTAGAAGAGCATGAGAACATTCCGGCAAAGCTCAGGATTTGTTAATGATCTTGGTAGACTTCCTGATCTTCAGACTCACCTGAAATTTTTGATGTTCGTTATATTCTTGCCTAAAAAAATTCCATTTCTTCATAGTCGGTATGCTGACCTAGTTATGTTAGGTAGCTATCTGCAGTGAAGGTCAAAAGTCTGTGTTATCACCTGACAGTATTCGGAGAGGAGTGGGGAAGAACTAAAGCCTGTTCTTACTGAATGTTCTTCACTGCTTATTCTTATTTAAACACAGGAGGAGGAGAAGTAGGGTTCTTCCTCAGGTCTGTTATCAGGTAGGTTTTGTGTCAGACTGCCATAGAGGAAAGCTGAATTCTTATGGGGCTGAGACTCTGAAAAATAATGATGGTATAACTATAGGTAGAGGATTATTTAGACTTTTACTTTGCATGTGGAGGTAAGTTTTGGAAGGAGAGGATTCTTCGTAGTTTGGTACATCTAAGACTTTCTTGAAGGGGCAGATAATCACTCATTGTATGAGGACCTTTTCTTAGTATTGTCTGGTCCTGTCAATGCATCTTGCCCTCCAGCTAGTTATGCCCAACAACTCCCTCACAGGATACACATGGATCCCAGTTTCTGAGCTGCAAAGGGTGTGTGTAGTGGCAGAAGGGTGAGTGCCAAGACCACTTGAGAAAGAGGGAAGGTGCTATATGTAACTGGTTGGGGAGAAGGAGGGAGAAATAGGTAGAGTGCTTGGCTACAGTTTAAGAAAAAGTGAGGTCACCCAGGATATTCAATTTTGTCTAGTTATCACAACTTAAAATTTTAAGTTTTTCTTTCTTGACTTATGATTGATTGCAATTGCAAACTAACCTTAACAGCTCTACTGCTGGATAAACACCAGGAACTGGCTTTCAATTTTGAATTTGCAAACAGCATTAACCATGACATTCTAGGTCTACAGGRATTCTTTAAGTCTGAAAATCAAGGAACTACCAAGTACTTGTCGTCAGTATCAGAAAGGCAGAACATGGTTGAATGTAATGTGTTACAATAAAATCTTCGATTTTTATTGCTTCGTGTCTTTGTTTTATGTGCAAGAAAACCATTTAAATAAAGTTTGTGTCCAGAGAGGGAAGAAAGGTTGTTGACATGCAGGTGAAATTACTGTGCTGTAACTGCAATTTTTTTTGATGCAGGGAGCTGAATCGCAACAAAATTAAAAAAATAGATGGGCTTACTTTCCAAGGACTTCCTGCTTTGAAATCATTAAAACTGCAGAGAAATGGGGTTACGAGGCTCATGGATGGCGCTTTCTGGGGTTTGACCAACATGGAAGTCTTGTAAGTATGAAACTTTTGCTGGTAGATTCTGCTGATAACATTAAGTAGATTTGCACAAAATTAGTAGAATTGTGTGGTAAAATTTAAAGGTGTTTTTGAATTAAATAGTTCTGGTGTGGTCTGAAAAGTAGCAAGCAGTCAGTAAATATGTAGAGCAGCACATTTTAAATGCATGCATGCAATTCTAGATGTAAGTAGAGGCTTCAGCTATCTAGCCAGTGTCGTGCGGTCAGAAGTGTGGACCTGTGGCATAGGATGTATGCTGCTGAGTTTCTGAACCTTATGTCTTTTGTGTGTGTTTGTAGGCAGCTGGACCATAACAACTTAACAGAGGTAACCAAAGGCTGGCTTTATGGCTTGCTGATGCTGCAGCAACTCCATCTCAGCCAAAATGCCATCAGCAGGATCAGTCCTGATGCCTGGGAATTTTGCCAAAAACTCAGTGAGCTGTGAGTAGCTTTATTCTCTTTCAGTTTCAAAAGCCAGGTACATGCGAAAACATGAGCTTCTTACCACTGATCTGTGAATTCTTCATAGCAAAGTTTCCAAAGTGACAGCAGCTTTTCTGTATAAGACAGTTATATCTTGTTGAAAGAAGTTGAAATGAATTGTGATTGCTTCATTTCATTGTGGTCATTGTACTAAAGCTGTAACGCAGCCCTTTTCAAATAAAAGAAATTCACTGTGCAGTAATTGGTGAATTTTTCAAAACAATGCAAAAAGCTATGTGGTCAAAAATGGTGTAGTAGGTTTTGTGGTAATCGTAAGGGGGAAAAAATGGGCTGCCCCCTGAAAATTCACATGGGTTGAACTGAGTTAAATGAGCACTGCAGTATGAATATTAAAATGCTTTTTTTCCCCTTAAATTTGTAGAGATTTGACATTCAATCAATTAGCAAGGTTAGATGATTCAAGCTTCATTGGTTTAAGCGTGCTGGTTGGACTGTACATAGGAAACAACAAAGTAAATTACATTGCTGATTGTGCCTTCAGGGGACTTTCCAGTCTACAGATCTTGTAAGTTGACAAACTCAATTTGTAAGGTCAAAAACCTCAAGAAAAATCCTCAGTGTTTAAAGGTTATTTTTTATCCTTATGAAATAGACAAGAACCTTTTGTTAACTTCCCCTGATTGGTGTGTTTTTCTTACAGTAAGATTTCTTTTCAGAATAGTTGGAAAAGGGAGGAGTTCCTCTCTTGTTAAGGCTGTGCACAAGGGATGGTGGTAACTGTGATCCAAACTTTGAGTAGCATTATGATGGGAAAGGCATGTCTCCGTTTGAAGGCAGCAAGCAGAGCCCTGCTACCCACACTTTTAGGGATCTGAATCATAGTTGTGTCTTAACTGAATCAACGTTTTCCCTCATGGTAGAAGTAAGAAGACAAAACTTATTGTCATGACTGGACAATTGCTTTAAGCATGTTTTGAAATAGCATTTCTTAAAGGAAGGGGAAGAGTGAAGTAAACTAGTCTAAATAAGCTCTACTTCATTAAAATCGTCCCATTGCATACCATTGACCCATCTGTTAGCCAGATGAGCGAAACAATTGCCTTTCCCTCTAGGCTTTGAAAAGGGTGCTAACACTTTACTTTCAGGGGTTTCACATACTCACACTTAGAGCATCTAGCAAAGATGCAAGTTAGAGGGGTGTACACTGTGCTTCTTAAGAATACGGAGAGTTGTAGATCATAAAGAGAGGACATTAGAGAATTGTGAGGTGTTTAGCAATTAAGTGTTAGACTTTTTCTCCTAGATTCTTCTTTCTCCTCTAGCCCTACCCTGTTGATTATTTGCTGACACACCATTTTGTACACAAATCCCTAATCTCTTTATACTTCACAGATAATTAAGCAAGTGTTGTGGATGTTTTGGGATGTTAAAATAATTCTCTGGGTGTTAATATTATGGACTTAAAAAGACACAAGCATGTTTCATTTCAAAGAGACAATAGCTGATCCTTTCCCTTCCTGTGATGCACCTTCTCTTATAATAGTCCTGTATCTGAATACACTTGGAGGGGCATGTTGGTTTGTCTGCTCACAGTTGTAAAAATTGTTGAGTTTGTCATCTTCTTAATTATCAGTGGGAAAAGTACTAATAGTCTTTAAAGTCTCTCTCAGTAAAAATAGAAATGATACAGTTAATCAGGAAAATCTTCTCTTAAAAAACACACAAAACCGAACTAAACAAAAAGCCAACCTAACAGAAAGCTATTTTAGGATTTTTTTTGAAAATAATACATGCTGTTGAAGAGTACCTTGTTCTTGTTCTTGTACCTTGTTCTTTTTAATAGCTTTTGTGGTTTAATTTTCCCTCCGCTCTTAAACAGGGATCTGAAAAACAATGAAATATCATGGACTATTGAAGACATGAATGGTGCTTTCTCTGGCCTTGATAAACTTAGGAAGCTGTGAGTATTGCTACAGTATTCATATATCATCATTCCTTAAATTATCTTAGATTATGTGTCTTTCAAGGGACAAGCCCAGCACTTAAGGATATTAAATTTTCCAGAGCAGAGGTGATTTTTTTTCTCCTTTACCACTTTGTTCTCTAACAAAAGAAATACCAGGTTTTTCTGGAATATTTAATCTGAAATATTTTAACTAGTATTAATATTTATGGAAATATTTAACAAAGAATGAGGTTTTCCCATACTAACAAATAATAAGTGTATCATATGACAAAGGCATAGTGACAGGAATAGTCTTCCAATGGAAATGGCTCCATTGCATTGAAATTTTCAAATCCAAATTTAATTATTAAATTAAAAGACATTTATAGTTACACATTTAGAATAATTCATGTCACTTAACTGAACACCTTAAATGTCTTCTAAAATCATTGTAAAATCTAGATATTTATTCAAGGGCAATAAATGAGTATCTTTTAGATGTGAGACATTTTGCTGCGTTGGAGATGGGTGAGTGGTGAATGCTAGTCACGGTTTAAAAACAAATGCCAAAAATGCAATTATTCGGCTCAAAAATACTACTATTTAATTGTATCTCTTTTGCATCATGTGCTTAAATTTTTCAGGGTACTCCAAGGAAACAGGATTAGATCCATTACAAAGAAAGCATTTTCTGGTTTGGATGCACTTGAACACTTGTAAGTAGTAGAAATCCACATTTAACCCAAAATTTGAAAAAAATTAATTTCGATACTAGTTGAAATAAAAGTAGGACTRACAAGCTTTACGTATGACTTGGGATGAAATACACTTACTGTGATTGCTCCCGTGATCTTCAGAAGGCTTTTCAGTTTTGGAGTTATGCTGAATATGAATTTTGGAATTAATGCAGAAACTGCTATGTATTAAGCATGCTATGAAACTCCTTGGTTGTGTCTCTTTTGCTTTTGAGCTTGAGGATCCTTTGTATATCATTAAAATAGTAAACTATTCCTTGAATCTTAAACACATTCAGTTTAATAAATTACTATTTTCTTCTAATCCTGTTTTTCTTTTTTTCCCTAGAGATCTAAGTAACAATGCAATTATGTCAGTTCAAGGAAATGCGTTTTCACAAATGAAGAAACTCAAAGAATTGTAAGTTTCTATCAAAAGACATCACCTCTGTTAGTTATATATATCCTGATAAATGTATAAATAAAAGCCTTGTAAGATGTTGCCTGATGCAGTGATAAACTCCTGCTGTAATGTCTCTTAAGTAACATGAGAAAGTTATGTCAGCGTTACGGGTTTTTTTACATTTTGTATGATGGGTGTATTTAAGTGGGAAAGTGTAGGATAGGAGGCATTCATTTTCTGCTACATTTGTGGTCTCTAAAGTCCTTATTTTAATTTGGCTGAACTCCCAACAGGTTTTAGATAAGGGAGACTTCGATGTAATGTGCTGTAAGATCAGCAGTGCTATCACTGAGCTGAAGCTTACTGGACCAGTGAAATACAATGGTGGAATTCTTTTGTAAAGTACCTGATTGTCAGTGCTTGTAATTGGGTCCTTCTCTCCTGTAGTAGCAAAGGGACAGATCTTCAGAGAAGTCGTGAAGCAGTCACTGCGAAAAATGTATTCTACTGAGGGTGGTTTTTTGTCCTCTTACCCGATTTTTCTGTTGATCAATGCAGAACAACACTGGCTCACAGGTTGGGTGCAGAGGGTTATACTGAAAGGGGTGGCATCAAACTGGCAACTTGTCACTACTAGGGTTCGGCAGGGCTCCATCCTCAGCTCTGTGCTCTTCAACGTCTTCATAAATGACTTGGACACAGGACTGGAAGGGGTACTAAGCAAGTTTGCAGACAGTACAAAACTGGGCTGAGTTGTTGACTCCCTCCGGAGCAGAGAGGCCCTAGAGAGAGACCTCGACAAATCAGAGGACTGGGCAATCACCAACTGTATGAAGTTCAACAAGAGAAAGTGCTGGATTCTGCACCTGGGATGGGGCAACCCTGGATGTGTAGGAACAGTCTGGGGAATGAGATGCTGGAAAGCAGTGCCATGGAAAAGGACCTGGGGGTCCTGGTCGATGACAAGTTGGATATGAGTCAGCAGTGTCCTGGCAGCCAGGAGGGCCAACCGTTTCCTGGGGGGCATCAGGCACAGCATCACCAGCCAGGCAAGGGAGGGGATTGTCCCACTCTGCTCTGCTCTTGGGCAGCCTCACCTCGAGTGCTATGTGCAGTTTGGGAAGCCAAAATATAAGAAAGATGTTAAACTATTAGAGAGTGTCCAGAGGAGGGCAGCAAAGATGATGAAGGGCCTTGAGGGAAAGCTGTRTGAAGAGGCTGAGGTCACTTGGTCTGTTCAGCGTGCAGGAGACTGAGGGCAGACCTCATGGCACTGTCCAACTTCCTTGTGAGGGGAGGAGGAGGGGCAGACACTGATTTCTTGTGTGTGGTGACAGTGACAGGACCCAAGGGAATGGCCTGGAGTTGCGTCAAGGGAGGTTTAGGCTGAATACTAGGAAAAGGTTCTTCACCCGGAGGGTGGTTGGGCACTGGAACAGGCTGTCCAGGGAAGCGGTCACAGCACCAAGCCTGACATTGCTCAGTAAGTGTTTGGACAATGCTCTTGGGCACATGGTGTGATTCTTGGAGATGGTTCTATGCAGGGCCGGGCGTTTGACTCGACCCTTGTGGGTTCCTTCCAACTCAGCAYATTTTGTGATTCTGTGGATCTGTGTGAATTATTTTTGCTTTTGTTCCAACAGCAGGTGAGATTTGAAGAGAGGTATTTTATTACTGACTGTGGGTTTTTAATATGTTTTTTAAGGGTGATCTGGAGTTTTCAGCCAAAACTCTGAACTTTTCCTGTTTAAACTTCTGATTCTAGATGTTTACCAGAATATTCCTTTGCTTTCTTATTTTTCCCCCTTTGTGATTGTAGTTATTCCCATAGCTTAGGTAAGCTAAATTCGACATTTTACTATTCTTTTTCTCCTCCCTCCCCTTTTTAAATATCTTCGCCAAGATTAATTCTGACTGAAAGGGAAGTGAGAGAATCAATTTGTCTCAGATGTTGACTTCCAGAGTGCCTGTCTTCTGGACTGCTCTCCTGCATGCCCATTCTATGTCTTCGGCTGCAGCCTGGAGTTTCGTATCCAAGACACTACAAACAGGCGTGTTTGCTTGAACTCATAGTTGTAGCTGAAGGTGGGAGTTCAGGATAACGTCTGCTTTGTGGATGTAGGAATGCAGGAATCATGACAATGGTGTCGCTGATGTGAGCTGGACAAAATTGCTGTCTTTCTCTTGCAATATTGTGTGTTTAACCTAAAAGCTTAGTTTTGCTACTACTGTATGCTCATAGAGGTCTATATTACAAACAGAARAAAACAGACAAACAGGCTTTGATTTTAATTGCTTTTTCTTAGGCACTTCAACACATCAAGTCTCTTGTGTGACTGCCAGTTAAAATGGCTACCACAGTGGATGTCAGAGAACAACTTTCAGAACTTTGTAAATGCCAGTTGTGCCCATCCTCAGCTGCTGAAAGGGAGAAGTATTTTTGCTGTCAGTCTGGATGGGTTTGTCTGTGGTGAGTGTAGCCTCTATTTCTCATTCCATAAAACAGATTTTGCTGTATGCTTGGGTTTTTTTGTGATTCCTTGATATGTTGTGATTTCTATAACAAAATGGAGAGGATTTGATATTTATTAACATTTACCTCTGTTCCCGAACTGTGATGCTCAAAGCTTGTGGCTTTGTACAAGATGGGGAGTGATGGTAGTCTGACTTATTTCGAGTACAGCTTGTTTACATAGTATATAGCATAGCGTGCAAGTGAAAGCTCAGTAGTTTGTGGTGGTAAATGTATGTGCCTCTAGATTTAAAAGATAGATATTGTTTAGATAATTGTAGTTTTTAAGTGAGACAGATTTCGGCAAAATTAAGATGCAGTTTTTGGTTTTGATTATTTGTAAATTTTTTTTCATACTCCATTAGTCTTGAGGTTATTTCAGAGCTGAAAAGATTTGAAGGTTAAAAAAAGCCATACTGGACTCAGCTCTGACCTTTTTTATGTGTGCTGCTTGTCTGCTTTAAAAATCATTTGGACTATGTAAGTTATTGTCTGTATGTAAAACTGTATTAAAAAATATCTGATTATCACAGTTACACTACAGGTATTTTGTATTTCAGTTTGCTGGGTAGTAAATGCTAGTAAATGCTAGTAAAATATTTTTACTTTAGGACCTGAGAATTTGAGGTGATAGCATCTGTCTTAAAACTGAAATTTTTCTATGTGTGTTTAGTAGCATTCATTACCATCTATGTTATGTTCTCTATTTAAAGCAAAGTGAAGATAAGCACTCTAAGACGTGTTTGAGTACTCTGATATGTAAAGTGGGAACTTTGAAAATACTAGGAAATTTAAAAGCTAACTGCATTTCATGTATTTCTGTTGAATACATTTTATTTGTCTTACTAAAGAAAATTCAAACTTTATATTCTTTGTAGGCAAAATGGTAACTGTCCTCTCAATAACTTTCCTCTCCTAGCAAATACAACTGCTTAATTTTTGCTGTTGCTACTCATACCCTTTTTCAGTGGGAAAGCAGGTCCGGAATATAAAATAGTGTACCAAAATGTTTTTTCCCTTCCTGTTAGCAGTCAAATATTGAATAAGTTAAATGATGAGCAGATTCTAGGTATTGCTGAAAAGGAGAAGTTGACATCGTGCTTGGAATTACAGATCACTCAATGGCTAGAGGAGTATATATGAAGTATACATCCTAATTTATGAGAAATGCATTCTGTCAAAAAATTAAATTGGGGGTTTAAATATATATCTTTCATTTGTAAAACCAGGGGGAATGGTGATCTTTCTTTTAGCTGCTGAATGCTATTTTTAATTAATTAATTTCAAACCCTTCGAGATGTATTAGCAGAAAGGAATGTACTGAGTCAGTTGTTGCATTTAATACTTAACATAATTGCCATGCAGAAGTAACTAAAATCTCTTAATACAATCATTGAGTGTTTTTCTTAAATCTTTAAGGTGTGTGATCACTAGATATTTGGGTGTACACACCTTGCCTTGCAAGTTTACAATGGCTGCTTTTGCTTTTATAGAATTTTTAAGAGGAGTATGTTGACTCCTCTCTGAAATTAAAAGATGTGTGTATATGTGTCTTTGTGATATATTCATTCAAATATGCTCTCCAATTAYTCTGTTCTGACAAAACATAGTGCTAGTCTTATCCTAGTGTGTTCTTCTGTATTCTGTACCATATGCTTATTTGAGTGACCTTTTTATCACCCCTTCTTGTCAAATAATTAAGATTGAAATATGTTCTCCTGTCCTTTTACAAGTCTAATTTAAGTACTGACAGTGTTTTACATAGTTATCCCTGTGCAAAGAGTGTGAATGTATTAATTCAATTTGCAAATGGTATAGTTTGTCATGGCGGACTTAAGCCATGGGTATGAAGCATGAAAAGCAAATGGCCTGGGAGGTTCTTAAAGCCCATGCTTGGAGTCCCAGATCCATATTGCTCTGTTACTGGAGCACAGCTTCAGACCTGCAGGTGTTTTGCAGACAAGGTTAGGCTATCTGCACATCTCATTTTCTTTTGTAACACACAGCATGGAGGTTCTTAAAGGAAATAACACTTTGATGCCAGTATGTTCTTCCCAAACAGTTGAGATGTAAGGAGACAAAGAGGGTAGGTAAAACTGCAAGGTCTGCAGGGAGGAATATTTAGGGCACAAGGCTTTCCCTGCAGTTCCTGTGAAGTTTGTCGGGAGGTTGGAGACATCTTGAAAGTTGGGAATATGTTAAGGCTTTTGCTTTTGGGAGACCAAGCTTGCCCACTCCTCTTGTACATGCAGTATACACACAATTGAATAAATAATTCAGAAGGCAACTAATTCTGTAATCTTACAACATGGCACTTTGAAGGTAACTTTCCTATAGTAAAGGGACCACCAGAAATTCTTGAAATTATGTCCTGCCCTGCTTAAGGGATCTTCCATCCCCTTCGTACCAAAGAGACACAGATCGCTGGACCACTGACTTTTGTACATGATTTTTTTTGCGTGTTTGAGTAAAACCCTCGACTATAACTTCCAGTTTCTGATGGCAGAAGAACTATGCTTCCAATAAAGAAAAACTCACAGCAGCCTGAGGTGGTGTAAAGATGAAAGGTAGACTTCATGATTGACGTTCAGGATAGTTCTTATGGATGTCAGGGGGTAGTTCTTCCATCTTTAGTGCTGATGTTGAACAAACTATGCACACAGTGTGCTTTTAAATGTGCTTTCTCTTCAATAAGAGATGGCTTGGCACAATAAACTCATAAATACAGTATCTTTAAATGCCCTAAGGCTAATGAAATTTAAAACAAAAGCATTGTGTATCCATTTAATAAATACTTATCTGACTCTTCTCTCGAACCTATAAAACAAGGCTTACAAACTCTCTCTGGAAAGAGTCCTCAGGCCTCACATATATTTTTTTTCTCTTCCTCTGTGCAGATGATTTTCCTAAACCACAGATCACTGTCCAGCCAGAAACCCAGTCAGCAATCAAAGGCTCCAATTTGAGTTTTGTGTGTTCGGCAGCCAGCAGCAGTGATTCCCCAATGACTTTTGCATGGAAGAAAGACAACGAATTACTGCAAGATGCTGAAATGGAGAATTACGCGCACCTCCGGGCACAGGGCGGTGAACTGATGGAGTACACTACCATCCTTCGGCTGCGCAATGTTGAATTCAGCAATGAAGGGAAATACCAGTGTGTTATTTCGAATCATTTTGGTTCATCCTACTCTGTCAAAGCCAAACTTACTGTAAACAGTAAGTATGTTATTTTTTGCTTGTGGACTTAAAAGTAGAATTATCTTAATCAAGTTAGGTAATCTTTCTGTTCTCATTGTCTGCATCTCTTAGAAAATCCCTTAATATGAGATTATTTCTTAAAAATAATATCTTAAAAATATATCTACTTCCAAGGTCACCATTCAGTTTTACATCTGGTCTCAGTGTGCTGAAGCATAGTATAGGAAAAAACTAATAACATACCCGATTCATAGTAAATCTGACAAAATCTGTTACAAGATGGAAAAACATTAACTTTTCCTCGCAGGAGCTAAGTGTATGCTCTGTTTCAAGTTGCTGTGGAAAGGTCATGTAGGAGGCTGTTAGCAAAAATGAGATTTTGATCTAGGTGGTCTCACATCACAGTTCCTCCCTTTCTGCTGGCTGCTGCTAAGTTTAGGTTGTATCTTTCTCCAGTGTTTTTAGGCCCATGAAGGGTGTTAAGAAAATGCTGTGCAAAAAAGGAAAAGTGTATATTTCATGTACTCATTTTGGTATCACCAACTTTTCTTTAGTGCTGCCTTCATTTACAAAAATCCCTATGGACTTAACCATTCGAGCCGGGGCAATGGCACGTTTGGAATGTGCTGCAGTTGGGCATCCTRTCCCACAAATTGCTTGGCAGAAAGATGGTGGAACAGATTTTCCTGCAGCGCGCAAGAGGCGCATGCATGTCATGCCTGAAGATGATGTGTTCTTTATTGTTGATGTAAAGATTGAGGACACAGGTGTTTACAGCTGTACAGCTCAAAACACTGCTGGGAGCATTTCAGCTAACGCAACATTAACAGTACTAGGTAAGATATTGGCAAACCTTAACAGCACAATCACTATTATCGTGCAAAATAATAAAAGTTATTTAAGTTTCTCAGTGTGTATACGTGTGATATGCATGGGGTGGGGGGGAAAAGGGGCTTCCGTTTTCATTTAGAGACAGTAGATTCTGTTTAACTTTTGATTTCTTGACATTTTGTTAACCGTTTTTATTCTAGTTCTCTGCAATCTTAAGCATGTATGATTTGGCCTTTTTACCTTCTAAGGTAATCAAGCATTTAGATCTGATCAATTGAAAAGTAAATTGTAGGCTTTAAGTTCAAATCCTTGAGTTTCTTCTGAGAATGAGAGTAAGCTTCATTAGGCCTTACTGATGCACTGAATTTAGCTTTTCCTCTTGAGCTGTGAAGGAAAGGGACATGTTYTTATTCTTGCAAGATCATTTAGAGTATAAGGTTTGCGCTTTCTTTTCAGAAACGCCATCATTTTTGCGGCCTCTGCTGGATCGAACTGTAACAAAAGGTGAAACTGCAGTCTTGCAGTGCATTGCTGGTGGTAGCCCTCCACCCCGGCTGAACTGGACTAAGGATGACAGCCCTCTCGTGGTAACAGAAAGACATTTCTTTGCTGCAGGCAATCAGTTACTAATTATTGTGGATACAGATGTAGAAGATGCTGGGAAATACACTTGTGAAATGTCTAATACGCTTGGAACAGAACGAGGCAACATCCGTCTTAATGTAATTCCTACTCCCACCTGTGACTCTCCTCAAAACATTGCCCCGTCACTTGATGATGACGGATGGGCCACAGTTGGCATTGTGATCATAGCTGTGGTTTGCTGTGTGGTGGGCACTTCCTTGGTGTGGGTGGTCATCATCTACCACACCAGAAGGAGAAATGAAGATTGCAGCATCACAAATACAGGTGTGTAAACTGAAGGTTTGCCTTGGAAAGGAAAAAAAAATGTTTGTGGTTGCTTTGCAGTGACTTTATTGTAGGAACATTTGTGTGCTTTGACTCAGGGGCAGAAAAGTGAATTCTTTGTTACCTTAAGTGCTTTGCTGACAAGTTTAAAAATGCTTCTACGAACTGAAGTAGGCTGATGGCTTTTGTGTGTGTTTCCCCACAGATGAAACAAATTTGCCTGCTGACATTCCAAGTTACCTATCCTCCCAGGGGACACTGGCTGAAAGGCAGGATGGATATGGCTCATCAGAAAATGGCAGTCATCATCAGTTCCTCACATCTTCTGTGGGAGGGTATTTCTTGCAGCAGAGGGACAATAATGGTAGGTAGAGAATGCTAAGTAGATTTTCCATGTGGCTYGAGGAGCTGAAGTTTGGCTATTGTCTTTCTAACTGCTAGAAATAACACTAAAGAAGCATCTTTACTGAACTTTAATAGAAGATGTGAAATTTATTGCTTGGGATTGTTTCAACAAGATAATAACTGGAACATGGTTCTGTTCATCCAAATGATGTTACGGCATTTATTAAATCAGGAAGTTTTTGTCTAGTCTCAAGGGTAAATTTAAACTGATGATCACATTTGCAAAACAAGAGTGTCCAAAAGGAATTACCACAGTGTGTCTTCTTCTCTTATAGCTTGAAAAGGGTGCTTTTAGTGGAATGTAGGCATGTGTGGTAATACCAGTGTAACTTTAGTATAACTGTTTAAACTTTCCAGTTAAAAAAGTCATTAGGGTCAGAATCAGTAAAAGATTTAAGGTGACTGCAAGTTTAAAGCTGCAGTACTTGATACTTATACATCTGGCCCCTAAGAATCCAGTACGTACCTGCACTAGGGAGGAAAAGGCACGTTGGTGGGAAAGTAGTTGGGGTTGACATACAATCAGGAGTCGGGACAGGTGGGAATGGAGTGATGGTGAGATAGTTTTGCAGTTCTAGGGTAGTGAGAGGAACAGCCTCTTTGTGGATAAAGAACCACAGACTATGTCCACAGTTTTTAGGAACCATTGAACTGAAAATCTGTATAGCTCTTCAAGCAGCCAGTGACTCCCTCAGATTCTTCCATGCAGGACTTTCACATTGACACTGTGCTCCAAAACGTGGCTGTAAGACAGAGCATGAATCTTTCTTCCAGTGCTTTAGAAGAAGGAAGTCCCTGGTTCTGAACCCTGTGATTGGGTTTGTTTTGTTATTCAGAGATTGTGTCATGAAGCAAATTGTGATGCATTTTCTGTCAAGCTAATTAATTGAACAGTTGCTGGAATTAGAATTCTCATCCAAAGGTCAGGTTAAACCTAAGCAAACTCCAAAATACACTATGAAATGTAGTTGAACACTTGAGGTTCCTAAAACTTAGTCAASAAAATCTGAAGATTAAGAAAAGACTGTGTGCTGACATGTCAGTTTTATTTTTAAGGCATTTGCCATCTAGATAACAGCAGTGAAACAGACTTGGAGGGTGTTGCAGATCCATTCCTCTGCCACTATCTGGGGACTTCAGGAACTTTRTATTTGAAAGGAAACGCTTACGGTTCTGACACATTTGAAGCATACACTACAAGTGAGTTGGCGGGGGGGGGGGAGTTTTAGTCCTAATTCAATCTTTGTTATGGTGAATCTATATAAAATCAATTTTGCATTTTCTTTAGGTTGCAGCCCTGACCAAAGAACAGCATGCTTGGGCCCTTATGAGTCTGGGTATTTAAAGAAAAAAGAATGCCATCAATACTCACCTCCACAGGAAGATCCCTTTGACCAGTGTGTTGGCATTATTGGGACACAGGCTGCAAGTAAAAGATTTCTTAACTGTATTTATACTCAAAATGAAGGAACTGGACTGAAAAGCAGAAGTCTGAACTCGGACACATTTGATTTAAACAGAAGTTTGGAACCCTCATCTGTTATGAGTAACAGCACTTTCATGGGTATGTTCTAGCTATTGTTTTTTTATTCAAGCTGCTGTTGTCTTCGCTGTTGCCTTGTTTCCTACCTACAACACTAAGCAAAACTGATTTTTCAGCTTTTTCTTTCCCAAATGTTTGAAGCTGAGGAACAGAAAAGTGACTACAGTAAAACTGTGCAATGAGAATATTTAGATTAYCAGATCTTAATAGCTCACACTTTTATAAAAATCTCATCAGTGATGGGATTCTTTATAGCTGGCAGATTTCCATAAATGTTAGATACATAATTTAAATATTCCTTAACAAACTTCAGGCATAYCAGAAGCTTTGCCTGACAGGCAAAAGGTATGCAAGCTCCCAGGAGGGCTCAGGGCAGGTGGGGAGACTTGAATTTGTATGAGTATATATCATATAACACAGTCAGCCAGAATTATTTACCCTTCAAAATAATGGACTATGTAAAAATGCTGCCTCTAGCCCTCCTTTGTCTTTTTCTCATGGTGTGTGTGACAGAAGAGTTCCCAAAGCTTAGTTTAGGGTTTACAATTTCGATCCAGATTGCAGGGAGAGGTGGGGGAAGGAGAAAAGCATTGCTTTACCCTTGAATCTCATTAAATGTTGGATGTTGGTTTGATTGGTTGGTTTCAAATGCATATAAAACCACATACTGCTTTCATCCTTGTGATATCTTAGCACCAAGCACAGCCCTGGTACCGTGGATTGTCTGCCGGCTGGTGTGTCAGCATTGGCTGATCAAGGCCTGGGTCTGCTGGCTCTGAAGGGGACCTGGGGGAATGTGCATCACTGGGCTCTTTGTTCTCGGGGGGTGGGGACGGAGGCACAAGCTCTGAAGTTTTCCCCCTTCAAAAGCCAGATGTTTGAATTGTAAAACGTTGCAGATGCCAGGACATCTGGCAGAGGCCCTGGGACTGCACACGGCCAGCCTCCTGGCTGCCTGCCACTATTACTGTGGTGGGACTGTGCAGATAGGGCTTTAGCACGTCTCCTGCAGAAAGTAGTTCAATTGTATGTTGGTATATTCAGGAGTTAATGTCACCTCGAGGGTACATAGTTTTCTTTCTGCCCTAAAAATCTGTGCAGAGCTACTTCTTTCATCAGTTCTCTGGGCATATTACCCCACCTAAGTTGCATCGTCATTGCCTTGGATGCTTTGTAATCATTAGCACTCTTCCCTCAAAGAGCCTATGGCTAGATCTTGGAGGTGGTGGCTGTGGAAGAAGTTGTGGTAGATTTCTTGTCTTCAATTGTGGATTTGCTTCTTCAGCACTTCAGATGTCTTCAAATTCAACACCCTTTCTGCCTGTGCAATCACAGTGAAGGAGACAGCTGGCATTAACATCACTGTTGATGCATGAGCCAGAAAGTTCATAGCTTGGATTTTTGATTTTAAGACAGGACTCATTTGTAGCTTTGGTGCTGTGAGGAATATCCTTTCACATTGAATTAGGTCAAAATTGCTCTACAAATCATTGATGCAAATAGGGATTCTGTCCAATTCCTTTTTTATTGACTTCTCAGATGACAGTTTTACTTGAAACCTTTGCTTCCAGCAACTAAGCAAAAGCAGAAGTATGGCATTTTGGGTTCAAAATTTATTAGAAATTGTAGTGTTATTAATAAAAATTTGAGTTCTTCAAAGTCAGCCTGTGGCACATTGTGCTTTGAAAATAAGTCCTTACAGATACTATGACTTGCAACAGCTGTGTCTTGTTCAGTGAAAAAAGAGAAGGCCCTTCTTGCAGAGGTGTTGATACTAATGGTGAAGTGACACACACTGATTGTTTCCTGACTAGTAAACCCAGATAATTATTAATAAAAATTGAACCAAAATGTGGAATTCTCTTTGAGTTGCTGCTGTTCTCCTTCCCCACAACTGGCTGATCAGTTGTGAATGGAGCATGTGGCTATCTAGACCTTTATTATTAATGGGAAATGCTGGCCAGAAAAAGATTGCTTTAGCATTCAGATTGCACTCTGGGGCAACATATAACCTGATAGAGGTTGGAGGGTTACRTTTTTTTTAAATTTCTGTTTTATTTTTCTGAACTGCATAGCAGTTGTTTGTTGAAGAACAAACATTTTTTTGTTGAAGAGCAAAGCAGGGAGACTGCTGTGACTTTCGCATTAGAAAGTGTCTTGCGATTGCAGTTTGGTYTGTGTTCCCACCTCCCCCCTCACCATCCTGCCCAAAGAAAAATGGGTATGGAACCAGTCATGAAAACAAAAGAAATGAAGTTTTGAGTGGCTGTACAACTACTTGGAAATGTTTTAAATGTCTCCGGTGGCGGAATCTTGCCTTATGCTTGTGATCACATGGATGTTTTCTTTTAAAGGGTAAAACAACAGTTAAGTAAAATCTCACTTTGGTGAACTTTTTCTTTTGTCAAAAGATSCTTGGTTTGCATTCCAGTGTCACTTACAGACACTATGGTGAAACACAAAGCTGTTAGCATCAGTATTTCTGTGCTCACTCTTTTACTGTTTTTCAGGAACATTTGGAAAGGCTTTATGGAGGCCTCAGCTGGACTCTTTTTCAAGCTGTAGACAGCCAGCAAATTGCCAACCAAAAACCTCCCGTAATAATCATCATGTCTCACTGGACTTTGATGCAGAGGCAGACGAAGAGGGAAAGGAAAGGACAGTTTCTAGAAGAGAAAACAGCTTTTATACTTGCAAACAGTCCTTTGAAAACTTTAGGACTTCTACTTTCCAATCCTGTGATTTGGATACATAGCTCCTTTGGGACTTACCATTGATTTTTGGAACCAAAGAAATACTTTGACATACTACTACCTCAGTATGGAACTTTATTTAAAAAGGGAATAAGGAGAAGAAGAAGGGAAGAAAGAAACCACATGATGTTATGACTTCAGAAGAAAAAAAAGTATTTTTTATTCCAATAAAGCATAATTGCCAAAATGCTCTACGTTTGTGTTACAGGGAAAACATTCCTTATAAAAATACTATATTTGTAATTATTTTATAGCTTTGTTTTATGCAAATAATATCTTTTGTAAATTAATGGTGTAAATAATACAGTGTATGTGTTTCTATTTCAAACTTCATTTTTTTGAAATGAGTAGTAAGCATTCTAATTTTGTACTGTTACTTGTACYTTTTTACAAATGGAAACTCCATGCTGTTTGCAGGTATCATGCATCTTATTTGCACATTACTTTAATAAAATATGCTGCCATGTGGTCTCTGACCCACATTAGTGTATGAAGAATGAAAAGTGTGAATTATGTTTGTAGACAGTTGTGCTTATGTAGGTGCCTTCTGATGCACGTTTGCACCTTTATTTGACTTAAACTTGTACCTTTAGATTTACTGTGTAAAGTATGTTCATTTTCAGAGGGTGGGTGTGGTCCTGCCACGACTGCTGGTAAGGTGGGGTGAAGCTGTTTGAGCCAAAACAAGTCTGTAAATCTTSCACTTTGTGAATTCCCCCTTATCAGATGTGTGCACACACGCTCTCAAGTATTCATGCACGCGAGGCTTTAGTACCAATGGTTTGCCCATGCCTTTGTTAGTGTGCCTGCATCTGGTGGAGGATACTGTAGATGCACAAATTCATATCAAGCTATTTAGTAAAAGAAGCAAAAATGCACTGGATTTCTGCCTGGTAACCTCCCTCTTCTCTGAGTAGCTTAGTGTCAAGTGTTTGCCAAATATGCAGTGCATGCCTGAGTCTTTGCTTTCCCATACCCTTTCTCCCTCTTTTTTGCTTCTGCAACCACTCCCTGCCCAACATGAGAAGGTAATCCAAGAACAAGATAATGTTTTCTTTGGTTTAATTCATGCTTCTGTTCCATAGTTGGCTGCTCTTCTCTGGTTATAGATGAGATCTGTGCTTTATTTAGTTGCTCAGTCGAGTTGAGTAATTGTAAGCTCTTGCCGGAGTATATTTGTGATGAACTCAATATCTTCAACTATACAAAGTCAGAGAAAGAAGATTGCTTACTTTAAAATAGTAATTAAAACTGAGTGGAAACACTCTTATTTTGTTTTTCTRTGTACAGATGCCTACTATTTAAAAAAGCTGTGAATCCTGTTGTCATCACAGCACTAAAACAGCGAGACTCCAAAATGGTTAATTCTACAGGACACTGGCTTTTTAAATCTGCCTGCTTTGAAGGTGCAAACTTACATGGTTGCCAAAGAGCTTCTTTTAAACTCAATTAAAAGCAGCTGTTAGAGAGGCCATCACAGGCATCACGACTAAATCTAGAGCAACGATTTTGTTGCCTGGTGTAGCTGAGCTAAGGGCTTTTAGTTGTTTGTAGCCAGAAACCTGGTACCCAGATTGCGATGCAGTTCCCCTTTAATTTAGGCACCAGTCTTAGAGACAGGAAGTTAATCCAATCTTAGTCACTGGTGGTCTTATGTGTACAGAATGGATTTTGCATGCTTTAGTCGATCATATTGCCAGATTTTTTGACTTATTGTTAATTTGTCTTCATTGCTGCCAGATGTGCTGATGTGGTGACAGACATTGATACGGGTATTTGATTATAATTAAGTGCATTTGAAAGAGATTAATTTTTTCTCAGTAAAGCACAAACCTATAGGTCATTAAGGCAAGAAATCTTAAATTTTATTCTCTCAACAGCTTTCCTTTTTCTCCCCTGCACCCCCTTCCCCAGTGACCCTGTTTTTAGGGAGAGGAGAGCTGGGGCCTTTCATAGCTCCTGTTTATAACCAGACGTTGCTTTTTTGATACGTTAAAAAATACTGAAGTTAAAAACAGTAACTCCAGATTTAATGTTTATCCTTAAGAGCTCCATGTTAAAGGTTCATCATGAAAAACAAGCTTTAAATTTATTTTCTGTAGTGAGTGGAGGTTGAGAACTGTGGCAATGTAATTTTATTCCTTTTTCATCCTCTCCCTTGCAAAGATACTAATTTTCCAAAGGCTTGGATGTCTGTACCTAAATAAATGTTCAGGGTCAATGACTGAATTTTAAATGCTTTCCATCAACTTTGGTTTAGCAATCTAGACATACGAATGAGTCAACTTTTATTTGATGCCTTAAATGCCCAGAAATGGAAGTGGAAGCTCCCAAGTCCTCTTTCCTGCTAGCTTGAGTTTTTGTATTTAATAAGTGGATTGTGCTTAAATACAGTGGCAATCTGTAAATTGCAAGATACTTGCAATATCTTAGTAGTTCTTTTTCAGACCACTGATGTAATCAAACATATGTTTTAAAGGCTTGCAAGTTTGCTTGCCTTCATTCTTTTTTTTTTTCTTCTCCCCTCTAAAGATGCAGATGTTAGGGAGCTGGTAGTTGGATATTTACACAGCTGAAAGCTAAATCCTAAGTTGATGTGATAGGGAGATAAATTGCAGCTAACCCTTACACTGCACCTCAAGAGTCAGAATGAGAAACAACTGGTGCTAAATGACAAAAGAGACATTTTGCAGTTGTATGACCAGCAGCAGCAGGAATCTTGTCATGGGCTCACTTAAAACTTGYAGAATGTTCTTCAAGGGCAGTATCCTCTTAATGCTTTACACAACAAAATGTTTTGCCAGTTGAATTCACACAAGCAATTGCTGAGGTACAATTTCTGCAAGCCCTGAATAATAATTTTAATAATTTTAGACAGATAAATGGAGTTATTCATTTACCAGAATCTCTCTGGAGCAAGCATTTCCTAATTCAGTAACCTAAATGGTGTGCATGAGATGACGCTGGGGATATCTGCGTACTGAAGGCTGTTACTATTTCAAATACAAAAAACCTTATGGACTGCTACAGTATTTCAGCAGCAAATGCTTGATTTAGAATTCTTAACGAAGTCGATCTTGACAAATGGCAAAGTTAGGTGCAAAGTTTTTTCCAACCGAGGCTCATTAGTGTCACCAAACATTTCTTCTCAGTCTCGGGGATCTCTTGAACACTTAAGCCTTATTGCTTGAGCCGCTTCAAAGAAGCTTAAAACTTAGGTTTGCACTGCAAACATTTGTGTTCTGCCAGTTCTACAAACCAGGACTATAATTGGGGATTTTGTTGCTTCTTGAATATAAACATAAGCAAAAATTTTATTAGCTACTTGCAAGATTTCTTGTTGCAGATATGACACATCTCAGAGAATTATACTTTCTCAGTGAGGTCTTCTGCCTTTTTTTTGCTCTGTATTACTTTGTCATAGAGAATGTGTCTGACTAGTTGGATGTTAGTTTACCAGCCTTGTGAAATTATTTTATTAACAAAAGGAGAGAGGGGAGCCTCAGCCTGTTCAGTGAAGAGAAAAAAATGATGTATAACAAGATGCAGTTTGTGTACATACCATTTTACTCCAATTAAGAACTTCTGAAATACCTTCCTTTTTTTATTTCAGGGAAGTGTTACAGCAGGTAATAAAAGCAGCAGTGTCTTTGCTCAGTAATATGCGGCAAAAGGTGCTTCTCCTAGTTGTTGTCCTGAAGTATTTAGGGGTCAGTAGTTCCGCTGAAATAAATACATGCATACCCGACCTCTTAGGGAAAGGCACAGGTGGCTTCTCCTGTTTCCCATGCTGCTCTTTTTTTCATAGCTCAATACTGCTCCCATGTCCTCAGGGGACCCTCTCTGGTAACCTACACTCCTCTGTTTCCAGTTTCTCTGCTTGCCCTGTCACTGTGGTGACAGGTTGGGACAAATGGACTCAGTTTACAGAGCACAGTGCAATTGCAGGCACTAAGTCAGCAGTGGTGTGCTGGAAGAGAAGGAGAGAAGTGTTGGAGAGAGACAGGCTAGTCACAGCTTTAGGAAGAACTTGGTATGAATGTGCAGAAAATGCATAATTGAGGAGACAGGGATGAAATATTTATAATACAATATTATAAGCATAATAAAGAGCATTTTTGTACTCTTTACAATGCTTTTTGTGTATTTAATTCCACTCACCCTCTTAGCTTTCRAATGCCAAAACCAGCTCTGCACCAAAGAGCACATCATCTGGAGAGTTACATCTTACTGCATCTAAAATCCTTTTCTGGGAGACAAGAAACAAGATCCATTTGTTACTCTGTGTTTGTGTTCAAGACTAAATATTGTTGGTGAAATGCATAGTTTCCCAGCATCATGTGGTCTGTGGGGTCCACTGTGTCAGAATGCATGTGATCAATGTGACTCAAGAATGCCATGGAGACAGCAGGACCCGAGAGTGAAGTTGGTAGCAATTCTAAGTTCACTGCTTGTAAAACAAGTTTAGGCTTTGTGACTTCAATTCAGGGTTTTGTTTCCCACACACCAGAGAACTGAAGCATAAGTTACTCTATATTAGGGACTACTGAATAGCACTTCCACATGATCCCCCTACCTCAGCCATCAACAAGGGCTTTGGTGTTATTCCCATTCAGTTTGGCTGTTGACCATGGGCTGTTGACCAGCAAGTGCAGTGCAGGAGTTTGCAGTCTGAGCACCTGTATGTACTCTCTTCTGAAATGAATGGTGGCTAGTTTTAAGCCATGTGAATTTCAAATATGGCATTGGAAATGAAGTTCTTACTACTTGACATAAGTAGTAAGATTCCCTGAATGTAAGACAGGCTTTGAGATTTTGTAGGGGTTTACTTTGAAAGGCTGGTATGCAACATTGTCTAGCCCTCTCGTTTGCCTTAGAAGTGTGCATCCTACTTATTTTCAGCACTTCCTTTGTAAATGTGCGTGGAGAAGCTATGACTTGTGATTCAGTCTGCTGCTGGATTATCAAAATTCAGGTACTGATTACAGAGACGTGTGAAATAACATCTTGGACAGTGAGGCTTCAGCTTCTTTTATGGCAAAATGATGCAAAACTTCATCGGTTCCTATCCAGTTAAAGAAACTACCTTTGGTACTAGTCTTCAGCCTACTTATTTTAGAAATCACTGGAAAAGTACTGTTGTGGAGGAATGGACATTCATGTCCTCGGGTTTTGTTTATGCTTAGAGCTGCCACTTTATGAGTCCTTGAATGGAGAAGCTGTGCATTTTCTGCAGGACACAGTACCCTGGAGTTTTTGGAAATGCTTTTCGATTTCATTGTGATTCTAGACTCTTAGAAGTAA
This sequence comes from Amblyornis subalaris, assembly GCA_018881555.1. Classification (NCBI taxonomy): domain Eukaryota; kingdom Metazoa; phylum Chordata; class Aves; order Passeriformes; family Ptilonorhynchidae; genus Amblyornis; species Amblyornis subalaris. Next base: position 12,405 of record JACAXG010000133.1, on the reverse strand, counting down.
GCAGAAAGACTTGGTGCTTCATCTGGCATCTGGAGGTCCCTCATGACCTGCCTTACTGCATGCAGAAAAGTTTTGCAGTCTATTGACTAACCAGAGAGCTCACACAAAAAAATATTTGATCCACTGGTACCACATAATAATTGTTAMTACATCTCCAAATGAGACTTTTGTTCTATGTTTTTCTAATAGCTGTGGCTGACTAGCACAGCAATGAAGAAGTTGCTGTTTGAGTAAATGGTAGAAGACATACATAWTCAAGCCAACTAATAACTGAAACTAGCCACTCTCCTGGCTTAAAATAAACTGTATTTGTTCTGTTACCTGCTGCAGGTCTGTACACCAGCAGCATTAAGAAAGCATCAGTGCTACAGCAGCCAGCTGCCGGTAGCCTGGCCTCTGCCACAGAATGATCAGATTCTTTATTAGTGTAAAGTTCTTTCTCTATTAACCTTCCCTCAGGAAAGGGGAAACACAGCCTCCATTGTAATTAGCTTACACAGCCTTCCATGTAAGCTAAAGAATGGAAAGTGTCAGGGGTGCTCGCAGCAGCCTCATAGGTATTTGSTGTTAGCAGGGAAAAGTTAATCTGCTCTCAGATTTTGGCAAAGGCACAAAAACCCATGTGTAAAAATGTTCTCAGAATGAATTAAATTTCACGTAAATGTGACCACACAGTAGGTAAAGTAGTAAAATGGTGGCAATGATGGAAAATATGACTCATCAGAAAGCTGCATTAACTTAATAAAATTATCCTTTAACATAAACTGAGGTTCTTAAGTGCCTTATTTTAAAAATGTGTTTGTTTGTTGCTCTGTAGCATATAACAACTGTGTTATTCCACCTACCAGCACACTCTTGCAGTTTTGTCTGAAGTAGCATATACATTCAAAGTATGGAGTTTTTTTTAAAAAAGAAAATATTAAATCAAAAAGCAGCTGTGACTCACTGACCTTGTTTTACTAAATGGCTTAAATCAGAACATGARAAAAGTCAGACAAAATAGAAAGGCTTTAATTTTTCACTTTGAAATTACTTGTCTCAAAATTATTTTCAATTTTGGTTTTGAGTTCTCCCGTTTCCATTCGGAACTGGAATATAAAGTGCAGAACYCCTTGGGTTATCAGGGCAACACCAACCAGGCACACAGCTGGAGTGGGTAGAGCTGTTGCTTATCCTTTCCCTGCTGCACATCCGTCTTCCCAAATSCATTTGATGAGTTTGGCAGGTCCTTGTGGATTGATTCTCCTTCCTACCAGAGCATGTTTTTCTCCTTGATTTCTTCTTAGAAGTACTGACTCAACAAGTTTCTATAATCATAAAGAGTCAGGCTTGTTATTTTTCTGTGTGATTAGAAATGTTCTGCTCCCCGTGCGCTTTGAGAGCTGTGGGAGGCTGGTCCCTGCGCTTTCTGTGTAAGCCAAGATGGGATGTGAGCAAGCCCCGCGTGGCCTCTCAGCGTTGTGGTGTGGGCTGTTGGCAGGGGAGCCGCGGTGGCAGCCTTGCTCTCCACGTGACTCCCACGCTGGGGATGCCTTGCTTCGGCAGATCTCAAACAGCACCTCAGATTCACGAGCCGTGTGACCAGTGCCCAAGTCACCTCTTCTGTTAAACAGACGTGCAAATAAAAGGTTGAATCAGATACGAGGCAGCTGAGGAAACTTTAGTTAGAGTCTGTAACGTCTGATCATTGATCAGGTACAGAGGCTGAGGAGAAGGATCTGGGAAAGGCATTCCTACCTCTTTCCTCCACCCAAAGCCCTTTGATAGTGTTGGCTCTCTTCTCTCCTCACAAAACATTCTTAAATGGAAAAGTAGGAATATGATCTTATAGTTCATAGCAGTAACAAGGTAACTAGTATATAAATTGGAAGGGATTTTTCTTTTTTTTTTTTCAATTAGGTCTTTCACAAAGGAGTTTTAAGCTTACGTGGCCTTCCTGCTCAAGCTTCATATATTCCTCAGGAAAAAAAAATAAAGGGCGTGCTTTTTTAGGGCCAGGTGTTTTATATGGCTAAGTTAAAACATGCCTGGAAAGGCTGTGGTTATTTTCCCGTCTGAAAAGTTCTGCATTTATTTGTTATTTTTCCCCTTCCTTTTTGTAGCATTTAGCACATAACCTTTTAAACTGCTATTTATTTCTGTGTTTTCTGTTTGTGAATCTCCTACCACCATTAGTTTCTTTGGACTGCTGGAATCAAAAGAGGACATTGGTTTCCTCCTCTCTTCAAATATTCTTACAGACGTCGCTGTAAATCAATTACAGGGCTTACATAGCATTTGGCTGCCTGACAAATGTGCCGTAATAACGCAGCTCAGTAAAATGTGGAATTTCTGAGGTACTGGTTGTAACTTTTTCAATGCTGTTGTAAATTCCCATCCATGTCAGCACAGGTGGAAAGAGTCACAAATAATGTGAGCACATGTGTGTGTGTGCACCCGTGTGCACGTGTGTGTGTGGAGGGTGGGGGGTAGAGGTTGCCTGTACTTATTCTTTCTAAAGAGTTCCCTAGGTGGTTCACTCCTTCCATAATTTAATTCAGCTACTTGACGCAAATTAGAAAAAGAAATACTGTAAGTGAAGTCAAAAGGATCTTGCTAACAAAGTTTTAGAGAGAGAATGTGTGCCTGCAAGGAGGCTGCGGCAGCTGAAGGTAGGAGGTGGCCCTGGTAAAGGGCTGTGACAAGCTTCACGGCAGCCCCTCAGGAAATGATGAAATAGCCATTTCAGGTACCCACCATGAGCTTCTGCTTCTGAGAGGGCTGAGCCGAGCTGCTCATTGTCTTCAAGAGAATTCAGCAGTGAGCTGGAACACTGTGCTGATAGTTCACAGCACTGGGCAGGGGCGGGAGTGTGTGTTGTCCCAAGATTTTTGTTTTCCTGTTTCCTTGTGTGAGAGCCAAGATGTTTGGATATGTTTAGGAATACAGCTAATCCTACTCAATGGTCTATGCTGACAAGGCAGTCCCCATCCAGCCTTCCTGCCTGTGCCAATCACGCTGCCTCCCTGGTGGGAACTTGCTTTTCATCTAAACATGTGCTGAGCTTGGCAAGGAGTTAGACCATCCTTTCCTCAAAAAGAAGTATTTTCTGGCTGTTCCATTTGAATCCATGAGTATAAGACTACTCAAGAGTTGTTACACAATAGCTAAGGGCAAAACATTTGGAGGAGTCTTGGAATTTGATGAGCTGCTTCTGCTGAACTACTTGGGAGGAAAGCCAGGCAGAAATTCTGGGAACACTGATTTTAGAAATATCACCTCTTCTTACAACGAATGGTAAGAAGTATAACTTAACAACTAAAGAAGCTTAACAACTAAATAATAAGCTCACCCTAGAAACTTCTTTCTTAGCTATTATTTCAATCATCACTACAGAAAAATGATTTAGAACAAAATTCCAACTTACACTACATAATATTTATAGAGCACAGATACAGTGACGAACATTGAGCTGCACACAAAACTAGTGTTAAAAGAATATTTATTTCCACAGTTACAGACTTTAAAATGAGATGTTTCTAAAGGTAAAAATGAGTATTTGGCCTTGTCAATATCTTCATGCACTTTCCATCTTTGGCTGCTTGGGAGCAAACAATTTTATAAATCTAGTAATGTATGTATACTGTGCTTTTACTTCTTATATTTCAAATACAGTCCAACCACTAAATGCAACACGATTTTCCACAGACAAGGATTATTAGAATTTAAAATTTGTGGAATAAATCAGATAGCTTACTTGGAAGACTAACCAGTAAGTATTCAACTTTTCTGCTTTATGGTTATTAGTGTTTATACCACCGTTTCCCAAAAAGAGCATGTTTAAACCTAGGTCCTCTCATCCATCAAAGCATTTGATTTTATGGAAAATTTATAATTCTATTCTCAACAGACTTCGAAATGAGCCTACTTTTAAAAATTATTATTACCCTGCATGTTGCAAATTGACATACCTAAAAACTAGGTTCTGTATAATTTAAAACCAATTGATCCAAGAGGTGACCCAAAAATTTCCCTTTATTGGTAAAGTGGTGGCTCCTGGTTACTACTGCCTGGTCCCTCTTTTATGTCAGTGATGAGAAGCCGCACAAGACTGGCTCCCATTTGGTTAGACTCCTGCCTTGGACCTCAAAATTTCACAGAGAAGACAAGGGCTAAAATAAGGACATGATGTTTTGAGGTGGCTTGTATGGTTTTCTCGGGAGCTTAGGGTGGAAAGACTCGATAGATGGGGAGGGAGCAAATGTAGGAAAAGAGTGTGACTAGGGAGAAATGTGGGGTGGAGGGATATAAGGAGTGGACCATAGAGATATGCATGGACTGGGAGGAATAGGGATGATCAACTACCTAAAAACTCTGAGAAAGTCCAAAAAAATCAGCASAAAGGGTCTGACAGGCTCCTCGCTGCACCTGTCTCTGTAGGCTGGAGGTTGGGTTGGCAGGAAGAAGAGAAAGTTGAACATTTGCCACAAAGAGGATCTGCTCTGCACATTATGAGCTATTCTGAACAAATTTAAAGCAGCCAGTTCTGCCAGAGATCATTACAAAAAATACTTTCACTGCCTTGTATTAGCACCACTCAAACCACACACCTGAAAGAAAATTCACATCCTCAGGTGCACCATGAAAAGCCCATTCTTTAGAGTCTGGTGATTTCAATGGAAGTTTTAATTCATACTTGTGGATACAGGCGGTAGTTAGGGCTTGGGTTCTTCCTGATTCCTTTTAGCTGATGGAAGGTTGGGCCTGTAGCCTCTGATAATTGTCTTGGTTTCCTCTGGACTCAGAGGATATGTGATAAGCATCTGAGGAGATGCTTCTCCCTATGTCTAGGAAACCCATCTGAGAAGGAGCTGCACTGCTGTTCAAGGCTGCCCACGCCTCTGCTGACAATCTCAGACAACAGATTAAATACAAAGCCTAACTTCTGGTCAGGTAAGGGTAGGTCAGTAAATCTTGTGCTATAACAATATTTGTTCCTCACTAGAAATGAGAAAAAAGACCACAGTTCAGCTGACTTCGGAAAACCCCAAACAGGTTTATAAAAGTTGCAAACAAAAAAAACTACAGATATTTAACTGTAATCTGTGTTGCATCTGAACGATCTCAGGATCATTAACCCTTAATGATCATTAATCATGATACCCTTTTCTGCTGACTTTATGTGCTCGTAATAGGAAAGGAAGACAAGAGGACTAGAGATAGTAAGAGTTGGGTCTATTTTGACAATACTATGACAAGTAAATTATTGCAGAAAGTGTTCCTCTGTAAAAGCCATCTGTATTTCCTTCTTCAATCAACTTAGAAAGGTCTGCTAAAACTTTCTTGCTCACAAATGTAGGATTCTCTTTCCAATTTTCAGCCCAAATTTACTCAGGACAGGTATTCACTCTTTGGAATAATAGCTTTTAGTTGCTGAAAGTGGATGGAACAGTATCCGATATGTAGATTCCAATGTTTTTATAAAGATCAAGCATATTCCTTCTCTGCCTCTCTCTTCCTGGTCTAGAGTAGCCAAATTTCTGTACTTTCCTTTGAATATCACTTGTCTTGTCCTTAACATTTTGGACATCTCTTTCCTCTAAATTTATAAATCCTACAAAGGATTGCTGTAAATCAATGGCAAGCATCTGAAAAATTAGCTTTATTCAAAACTTTAAGTTAAATATGGACCCCTCCCCAGGAGAAGAAAAAATAATTAATCTCGGTATATCCTTCATGTTTAATTAAAGCCCTTGTGGAGGACACTAAACCTATAATACAGCCCTACGAAATTCTGCAGACCTACAAGAGCTAATGTAGCTCCAGGAAGGAAGAAATCAATTTCTGTTGAGCAGAATCACAAGACAGTTGTGTCTCGTTCTAAAATAGGACAAGTTACACTGGGTGCAAGCTGGCCTTGTTTGAAGTCAGTGGTAATATTCCTATTTAAATTAGGATTTTATTAGTGTTCTAGTAGTTAAGAACAGGATGACTGAAAGGACTGGTTACAGTGAAAGGGAACACTGTGTTTGGATCTTTCTACTAAAATGATCTAATCTCTCTTTAATGCAGCAAACAATTAATTGGCACTTACAACTAATGGAAATAAATCAATTTGATCAAGATTTAAAATGTGTCACTTCTCAGAAACCTAAATTTTAATGAAAAGCAAGAGCATATTCTGACACTTTAGCTTATCTGATCTCCATTCTGATCACACCGAATGTTAGTTGTATAAAGCACTTGAATAATTTTAACTACACTGTACCAATTTATCATTCTAGGTTTAAACCTGAAATGAAATATACAGAAGGCAGTAAGAGAAAAAAAGCAAAGCCTCAACTTTCCTGAGCAAGTACCTATCTAAGCAAATGAAGTCATATTCAGACTGCTTACACGTTCAACATTGTTGATGCTCCCTTCAAAACTTAGTGGTCTTGTTTTTTTGCTTATCTTCCTTTTGCTTACAAGTGAGATGCACTGTGAAAGAACCATGGCCTTTCCTCTGAGTTTATAATTTTCTGAATTATAAGCTTCCTGTGGCAATGGCTACCATGCTGCTATGCTTAGGCATTTATGGAATGTCTCTGTCTCTGTCTGTGTCCTGACATGGGGCAAAGGCCAAGAAGGCGAAGCAGGTTATTCTTTGAAAGGGTCATTCCTTTGGGAAGCAGAGACAGCACAAAACCACATAAAGATGTAAGAAAAAATACAAATTAAAAAAGAAAATATAACTCTTATTTTTTAAATACTTCCTATCATTCCTGAAACACTTGTCAAGAGTGCTTTAAGAGTACCATCCTTACCCATGCCTTGCAGAGACTGGCTGAGCCCATGGTCTAGACAGCCCTTTGGAAGTGCCTGTCTTTCTCCAATGACAATGAAATGAACTTGTGGCAGAGACCTGGGGAAACGTCTCGTCAGCAAGAATCACTCCTGGGCTTTTGCTCTGTGTTGCTCTTCTCACTCATGATGGAGAGACTACTTTGTCACTGACTTCCATTCAGAAATGTATTCCTGTATGAGATTCTAACAGCTAGGATTTAATTATTAAGCTGGGTGGAACTGTAAAGTCCTTGTTTAAGCACACAAATGTGAAAATAAGCACAATTTTTATCACACATTCCCCGAAGACCTAATATATTCAGTCTTATTCTGAATCCTGAGAGGTGAGGCCAAAGAACATGAAGCAGTATTGTATTTAATTTACTGTTTTGTTATAAAATGGTCCATTAGGTAGATATTTATTCTGTAAGTTTGAATGGGAAAGTTATATTTTGCTGCTGCAAAACTCTTATAACTTTATACTACCAGCCAGATAAATAAACAAGATATAATGTGTCTCTTAAGATACAGAATAGAAAAAGAGATTACCAAATTTTTTCCAACAAAAATATTGATCCATATCAATAAAATTCTTTTACTGATATTGTCCATATCAATAAAAACTTGTTGACCTTCTGAAATAGCTACAGACTGAAAAAAAAGTAATTTCTTTTTATTTTTTTCTAAGTTTGAATCCTTCAATTTTAGTTTCCTGTAGTGAAATTTGAAGTGCTTCCCAAGCAGTGTCCTCAAGTTTTCAGAAATGTCCAAATGTCTTTATCAGTTTGTCTGATGAACCAGAAATATCTGCTATTGCAATATATCAAAGGCCTGTCTTTCTTATATCAGAAAGATTCACTCTTACTATCCAGAAACTTGCAGAGCAAAATGTGATTTCCAGAAGGGGATCCTGCAGAAGAATGAGAATATCTTTATTGTCTTAACATCTCTGATTCCCTGTCCAACCTTATCTTTTTTTTGAGGTGAATCAACCAGTTCCTTCTGTGATTATACTCAGACGCGTTTCTAGGGACAGCTCTTTGAGGCAGTTCCCAGTGGTCAGCTGGGGAAGGAGTAGCAGTGGTCTCCCTGCAGAGCCTTCTCACATTCCTTCAAATAGGGTAGTGGTAGGTCATAGGCTGAACTTGATGTTCTCAAAGGTCTTTTCCAACCCAGTTAATTCTGTGATTCTGTGATTCTGTGAAATCAGGGCTTCCAATTCATTTTATAGGCTGTAACACAGTCCTTACATCATTTCAGGGCATTATATGTTGAAAGAAAAGGGGGAGGAGAGAAGAAAGCGAGAAAGAGAGAAAGGGAAAGAAAGTGAGAAAGAAAGTGAGAAGAGAGAGAGAAAGAAAGAGAAWGAAAGAAGAGAAAGAAGAGAAAGAAGAGAAAGAAGAGAAAGAAAGAAAGAAAGAAAGAGAGAGAAAAGAAATTTGAAAAATCTCCAGAAATAATGAATGATGTCTTAAACTCACAGAGGTGCCAAATGGAGCCTGGAGATGACCCAGGCTTACAGCTATTTGGAAGAACTTCTGCCAGGGCTTTGTAGCAGAGCTTGTCCTAAGCAGCATGCACTCAAGCCACACTGTGTCATTTGGTCGAGAGCCAGGTATTGGTCCCTTGGCTGTATGGCTGTGATGGCTCTGTGTGATGCAAAGCAAGTACTGGCAACTCGCAAGTGCATTTGAGGTCTTTGGCTGGATCAATTCGCAACCGGATCCCCTTTAGGAGCCATAGCACCATCAGTCGCTGTGTGCAGGCAGGGAAGAAACAGGAATAGCTCTAAGCATCTATCAGTTTGGGATTATTTGGAGTGCATTTGTATTTGTTTCCACTTATTCAGCATGCCTCTGAAGAAAGTATATGATTACACTTTATTTTTAATAAAGCTGTTGGCTATGAACTTTGTTTCCATAGTAAAAGCTTCTGTTCACATATGAAATGAGAAAATGGAGGGAGAGGGTTGTGCAAGATCTTTAGGGAAAAAAAAGAGAGGCTGTCCCAACTGTGTCCCCTCTCAGTGTCTTGTGCACCCCCAGCCTCATCACTGTTGCAGAAAAAGCCAGGATGATATGAAAGCACTGCTCAGCAAAAGCTAAATCATCAGTGTGTTACCACCACTGCTCCAGTCACAAATACAAAATATATTGCCCCATTCAAACTACTATGAAGAAAGTTAACTGTGTCCCAGCCAAAACCAGTACAGGAGGTAAAGGCAGAAATCATAATTAGGGAATATTTTAAAATTTAACCAATATAATTCTTTTTTACTTATTTTAAAGTGCCTTTTCTCTTTTATTCCATTGCATTTTTAAGTTACTTCCAAGACATAAAATATGGCATCTTGTCCTTGCTAAAATCAACTAGCTTTAGACAGGTCAGGATTTTACCTAGGAAATTTTAAGGAAAAAAATTGCATTAAAATATAGAAGAGATTTTTTGCAGTTAAACCTGTAAATCTTTTACCCAATTCAGTGACTTTACATAACCAGTAGAATATGAATTGGGAAAGCAAATTCTTTTGAAAACTAATGAGAACTTTTCAGAAAAAGAAATTTGCAGAAAAGGTCATAGTTTCAAAATGTGGAAAACAGCCATAAAATCATCTAATCAGCATTCTTTGGGGAACATTTATTCAGGGCAAAATAAATCAGATTAACTGAAATAATTGCCTTCAAGAAATAATTTTATCAGCTCTCCATTTAACTTGACATTAATTTGACCAAAAAAAGGAAAACAAAATCATGTCTGGGCTAGAATCTTCTGTTTATTGTTCATTCCTTGTTAAAATGCTCACAGATAATTTTTATTGGTAGCGATTTGGGCTTAGTGGATAACCAACAATTTATTACTAGATTCATGCTATATTGCTTCGTCAACTTGCAGAAACCCATTTCTTTCATGGATAAAACACTTTTTAATTTATCACCTCTCGAGAGCACTTAAGCAACTGTGATTCAATTAAACCAGTGTTCAATGGCTGTGCCTGTGTTTCACACTTGGCTGATAAAAGAAAAAGATGGGGCACATTATAACTATTGATGGACTACAGCTTATTTATGGTTTTAACCTATAAGTCTTTAACCATCACCTGAATTTTACATGTGTGTGTGTGTGTGTGTGTGTGTGTGTGTGGAGAGTGCTGAGCTGATAAACAAAATCTGCAAATACAACCCACACAGAGAAAGGAGAAACATGTACTAAAAATAACATTTTATCTGTTTATGTAGTGAATCTATAGCTTGTGGCTTTGTCAGTTCTAGAGAGAAATTTTCCCTCCTTACATGCATAACAGGAGTGCCACGAGCACTAGTAGTGCAACCTTTCCTAAACTGGAAAAGCCACCAATGCTGTTTTAAGGGATTTTTATAGGGATTCAATCTCTCATCCATTTCTGCTCATTTCTTAAACTCCTGTGATAGGCTTCCTGGCAATAATGTAGTTTCAGCTTGTAATGTCAGTGTATCAGAGAAAGGAAAATAGTCCGTAAAATTATGCAGGTGAGGAAATTGAATCAGACAATTGTAAACTGGTTTGTCCAAGGTCATGTGGAAAGTCAGAGCCAAAACCCCTATTTTTTAATATATACAAATACATATATGTCTATATAAAGAGATATAGATAATATGGATTATAGATTTAGTTACTGATATAAATAGATATAGATATAGATATAGATATAGATATAGATATAGATATAGATATAGATATAGATATAGATATAGATATAGATATAGATTAGATATAGATATAGATAGATGTAGATGTAGATATAGAGAGAAATAGATATAGATATAGATGTAAGTCCAGGCTGAATTTGAATCCAGGGGGAACACAAAATTTCAGAGGCACCTAGTTTTGCTGAGGGAATGAAGAACACAAAGATGGATAAACTCCAATCTTTTAAAATGCAAAAGGAAGAAAAAAATAACATGATTGCACTGTTTTCAGTCTCTATTTAATAATCTGCCATATTGCTCTCACAGGGAAGCTTTGAAATAAAGAGAGAAACTCAGAACATAAAATGGAAGGGTAGATAGTGAAAGGTAGTTGAAGTTCTTACCCTGCTGTCTATTCCACAGGCTCACCTGAATAATACCTTTTGAAGCTGTTACATTGCAGGGGTTCACAAGAACAAGGCAAAATGTTGTTTGTGCTTTTATTAATTCACTTGTGCAAAATGCAGCTTTCAGGGACACTCTCTCACAAGTACAGCTACCAAGATGATGCCTTTCCAAGGCAATTTCCATTGCCTTGGAATCGAAACACAAAAACTTACTGACATGAACATATCTGCATGAGGCTTCTATACTTACTAAATCCTCCTGCACAGCCCACAGAAAGGGTTGGGTGAATTTAAAGAGTGCAAAACATTCTTGTAAGGACAGGTTTAAATGATCATGAAAACAATAAGTTGGAACTGGTGGAATATTTTTGTTTAGACTTTTATTTGGCATAGAATATCTTTTAACAATCTTCAGATTTTTTTTGGTCAGGGGCTGTGTCATTTTATATTTTTTCCACTTTTATAAATATCTTTTCTGTAAACATAGAAAGGAATTTTGTAGGGTTCATATCGGGTTTGTTGTTAGGGAAGAAAATTCCTTTTTCCCAACAACTTCATTGTGTCCAGCAGGTAGTGATGATGATGACACAGCAAGGGTGGCTGAGCAGTCAAGTGAAGGTGGGAACCAGCAGGTCCCCAGGGAAGCTGCAGTATTCTCCCAGAGATTTCTGATAGGAGTTTGTCTTAAAGCAGATGTGAGAATTAAACATTGATTACCATTTAATTTTTGTTTTATTATTATTTTCTCAATCTTTTCATCACTAAACAGGTGTAAAAATGAGGGTTTTCTTTATTTTGTTTTGTTGTTGTTTGTTGGGTCTGGGTTTTTTTCTCTCCTGACTCAAACTCTCTTCTGTGTTGCTGCTCCTGCTGTTGTTCCCCGTTTATTTAATCCAGATATTTGGGCAGGCATTCTGTTTTACTTTGTATTGAGCTGTTGCCTTCTGGCTGTGGCATCTACCTCTAATTTTGTACATAATGAACAGAATAGAAAAAAACCAAACACAATAGCAAAATATGTCATTATCCTTTGCATCTTTTCCATGTTTTTTGTTGATCATATGCACATCATTTGTCATACTGCCAAGAGCATCTGAGCTTCAGTCAACTACCTTTGGGACTGTAATTCCTTTATGACCTATTTTCCTATTTATTTTGTTCTGAATGGTTTAGTACTGCAGCTTGGAAAAGACACAAAGGTCTTTGGACTAAGTTTCTGTTGAATTAACATACCATTGGCTACTGGCATAACGCATTTTGGGCTGGCAATTGGCCTTGAGAATACAAATCAAATTCATTTATTTTCTTTCTCAACTCCTATCTTACTAGGAGCTGCAGACATTCTTATCACAAGTTAATGCTACACTAGTAACATATTACAACCTGGGAAGGGTAATGGATACAAGAAGTTCATTCAGATGCGTATCTTGCTATTTTTCATACATATATTATTAGAACATATGTTATGGGTTAGGAAAAAAAAAAAAAAGTAATTAAAAAAATTGTTTCCTTCCCCCCCCCCCCCCCCC
>JACAXG010000132.1:2400972-2433251 GCA_018881555.1 Amblyornis subalaris | reverse complement strand
AGCCCTCCCTGAAGATGCCTGACTGGAACTTTGCACTGTGAGTTAAGCCGCCTAAGGGACCTGGAGGCAAGAGAAAGGTGACACTGTTGTTCAATGACCTCAGGCCTAGGGAGAAGTAAACAAGACTAAGGGGGGAGAAGGATGCATCCACAAGAAAGACAAACCCAGCAGCTGTCCCGAAAATCAGCTCGGGCTGGGTTCCATGCGCTGGGGGAGGCCATAGCCCACAGCCTCATCTGCTGAGGCCAGGTTTGCACACACTCCCCCCGACCCAAGAAGGCAGGAGGAGAGTTCTGGGGGTGAGGTGTAACCTCTGGTCAGAGGCACTGAACACCCATTCTCCCTTACACAAACTGGCTCAGCTCTAAAACCCCCCACCCTGGGAAGGCCACATCCASGGCACATTCRCATGAGGGGCAGCTGAGGAGGTGTCAGAATCCATCCAAGACCCCCAAAGTGTTCCCCAGACTCGTTGCTGAGGCCTTGCAGCAGAGCACTGCACGGATGCAAAGGGATGCAACACACCCAACACACTCTGTTGCAAGAGACTGTGGCAAACTTGCCCCCCGCCAGGGGAGGTACCTGGGCGCTCCCACCCGGCCCAAGTCTGTATCAATCTATTGAAGTCCATGTTTTCAGAGGACCCTCCCCACCAAGAAGGCCTGATGGAGAGGATCAATGGGACGCCCTTGGGATCCACCGAGTGGTGATATTTTCTACTTAATCTGTCTCTGTCACTCTCTTTCTTTCTCTCTCTCTCACCTCTTTTCTCTTTCTTTCTCTCTCTCTCTCTGTCTSTCTCTCAGTTACTGTTCAATAAAACCCATGCTATTGACTTYGGCATATGCTCTCGTTTGCACCTTCATTTGGGCAGAAGCATTTCTAATAATTTTAATAACCAGATCATAACACGTATGTGTTGTGAACTGTGCAGGAGCCTCTCATGGCAGAGGGTGCTAAAATAAAGCAGAATGGAATAAAAAAGTGGAGTGCTGTATGTACACAGAGGTCCAGGAGGAGAAGGACAAGGTTTGGTCAGTTTCATGGGTGCACATTTACTCTAGTTGTTAGTTCGTGATAGTGATCTTCCTGGGGCTGGGACTGTCCTCCTCTGCTTTTGGGATTTAACTTTAAATGGCTGTTAGAGATTCTCACTCAAGACCAGGCTGCATGTTCTAGGTACCACGAAATGTCATCAAGATTATATATAAAACTATCGCATCTGTCACACTGAGGCAGGAATGACTACATTTTGAGTCAAACACTGAAGTTTGCTCTAAGTAAAAGGCATAGGTAACATAACAGAGACCTTAGAGAGGAGGTAGAAGATGGTCTCACCCCTGTCTTGCAAGATGAAGTTTGGTGGAGTCCCAAGGTGGTTGGGTGAAATCATCCCCAGCTGCCCCTATTCCCTACCTACCTCCCACACATGCCACTCATGGCACAGACCTGGTGATAATTAAGCCACTAGACCAGAGAGGACATTTCCAGCTGTCTTCTAATTTGGACCAAGGAGTTGTGCTATACATCATTTCCTGTGATTGCTCTCTAGGGCTGCTTTTATTGCTGTCCAGAGCGATCCAGGGGAATCAAACCACAAGTGCCACTCCTTCCTTGGAGGATTCACCTTCTCCTTTGTCTGCATTGACACAAACACGCTTCATTTGCCTTCTGAACATCTATCCTTTGATCTAGCACCTGTTTCCTGATTTTCTTGTTCTAGAAAAGCATTTCATCATGCCCCAGTTCACTGTTTTTCCATCTACTCTCTGATTTTCACAGAAGCTTTTTGCATTCTGTACTTGCCAGGCCTCTTTGCTTTGAACTTCTTCCTCCTCTGCACTCCATCGTTTCAAAGCATACTCAGTGACCATGTGCTCATAGCATGGTCAAATGTGCCTTTTCCTGACCAGATGTCTGTAACTGTGAGATGTTTCAGTGAAAAGTGCTGTACGTGAGAAAAATACTGTGAGTAGTCAGTGTGATGACTAAATCTTTATGAACTCAGTACACTGTGCCCATGTAAGCTCTGAGGATTAGAAAAAGTTAATAAAGAGCTCATTAAATTAAATTTCTTATCAATTTGCATTTGGAGCTTCACTGGGTTTTGAAACAGTGCAAGTGTGTTTGAGGCATTGCTCTTATAAGGATTTTCTGGAGCTGAAAGAGATCTGGACTTTATTTGCTGCTTTTCTTCAGGAACAGCACCAAGAAGGTTTCTCTCCTGTAACCAGCTGCTGACCTATATGAAAGAAATTCATATGAAATCTAGCTTGAGATTACCACCGAGTATGGCTGGAACTGGCCAATGAATTCCAAAGCTATTTGGACAGCATTCACAGAGAGAGACTGGCAGTCTCCAAATAAATCACAAAAGCTTCACTTCAGTCTGCTGCTGCCTCCTTCCAAGTGCTGTCAGGTCTGAGCTGAAGTCAGAAAATGCCTCACTGGCCAAAGGCTTATCAGAAGCACATCAAGGAACCTCTCAACTGAGATGTCAAACACCCTTTTTTTTTTTCAGAAGCCAACTGGAATCCATCCATAACTATTTTATCTACTTCAAAATGTCAGCTTTTCATTTAAACTAGATGAAACAGCCAGGCAAAAAGTCATTATTTCTGTTTGATCTGTCAGCATCCCTCTGTTGTCATCAAGGAAATTCAGTGCCAGACAGCAAACACTGCTTCACTTTCTCTGCTCTCACAGACTTTCAACAACAACCAGAAAGGAGGAATGTATCTTGTTTTCTGTAAGTTTTTCCTGTAACAGTACACAAGAGGTTTTCTCGATTTGCTAAACTTATCAAAAGCAATACAGCAAAACCCAGCCAACTGATCTAGCTTGAAAAATGCAAAAGTGATCACATTTGCTTGCAATATGTACATGCTGAGAGCAGCCAATATCCATGGGAAATGTTGATCTAACCCTTAGTCCTAATGCACACCAGCTAAAACAGTAGACATCCACAGGCCATACCAGTACCTCATCTATCATCAAAACAAGTGTTATTTTGGGGTGATTGTCAGATCCTTTGTAGACCCAAATGTATTTCTCTGAGATAGAAAGTTTGGATTTTGAGAGGCTCTAAGGACAGCATTTCTTTGGACTTCTGACTCCATTTCCTGAGGTCATGGGAAGACATCCAAGACTTAACATTCAGGAAGAAAAAAAGCTTCCAATGTGAAAACCTGATCCTCTTGAATTCAGCAAGCACACATGCACAGATATCTAAAGGCCAGCGGTTTGTCTCACACGACAAAGGAAACTGTAACCACCAAAAAATGAACCAGCACACAGTGCTGCCTTTGCTCAGCCATGAGGGAACACCACTTTTGCTTTTCCATGGAGGATGTAACCCACTGCTTGGCTCAAACGGCCAGGAAAATCTGGAAAACTCTCTATTTACCATGTTATAACGGGACACTGAAGATTTTGTCTCCTGTCAACTTTCGCTGACACAGACCTGGTTTCACGTTTTTAGTGGACTGTGGATTATGGACCAGAGTGTTCATTTACCTCCCTCCCTGGGGACATCACACTGGTGTATGCACAGCAGAAGCAGAGATTTCTAAACCTCAAAAACCCTCTCAATCCAGAGATTATTCACAGCCCAGAAAAAGAGAAGAGCTGTAAAATAAGCTGACCTGAACATAGTCCTCTTGATTCTCTCTTTCACTTCTTGTTTGGTTAGATAAGAATCCAGCGGGAATTCAAGGTGGGGAGTTGAGCTAAACTGTATCATTCCCACACGGACCTAAAAGAAAAGGTTAAAGGTTACGAAAGGTGCCTGTGCAAGTTTTACTCTTTTGATCAATTCACAGACTTGGGAAGACTAAACTGTATAGAGACAAACTCTGTTTTCCCTGTTGAGCAACTGGCTCTCTAAATGAACTTCAAAATAGAGCAGAAACCCCAGTATTATCTATACTGACTATAAACAAGGCAAAAAAAGTTTATCTGGAAACAACGGGAGCCCCTGCTGCAGTTACAGGCAGCTCAGGATCTGTATTTATCCACTCGGAGCAGCTAGCAGCCCCACGGGCAGTAAGTTTATAAATAACACCTTCTATACCAATCCGTTTATACACTGTGCAGGCAGTCTTTTCATTACAAAGAGCAGCTCCCTCTGGCATTGAGCACTGCAGGCAACACAAACCAATATTTTTTCTAATACCTCCTCAAAAGTCATTTTCTGTAGTTGAAAGTGCAAATAGACTAAACCGTCTGTATTRGGCAATACATCCAGAATATTTCACTGAAGTCTTACAAGAGGTTTTATAGAATGTGACAACTTTGAAGGTGAAGAGGTTACTAATTTTCAGTATGGTCTATGTGAGGATTAAGTAAAAGACTAGGGAAAAACAGTATTTAAAAAAAAAAACACAGCACCAAATCTGCAAATATTAAATATTCACTGACACAACCTTCCCAAAGACCTGACATTTATTTGGAAAGGCTCTGGCATGGAATCAAGTCCAGCAACCGTCCCAGCCTGCTCCAAGGCCCTCGGCTAAGGTAGTCCTGTGGGACTGATGCACAGCTTGAAATCCCCTCAGAGACCTCCCAGGATGGGTCATTCAGGCCAAGAGGTGCCTCAAGGCTGACTCCAGGGAGCAGGTAAGACCTGAGAGAGTCCAGACTGTGGCTACAGTGGCACAGCWCCCATCTCTCCTTCCAGTCAGCACTCCAAATGAGACATTCATTTGAGCCAGACCACCAAATATCTTGGTATACAGCTGGTGCCTTGCAATGCACCCTTCCCTTTCTGCCCTTTTGGCTTATTTTGGGATAGAGACCTTCTAGGAGAAGCAGACTAAGCAGGCTATATCATTTATATCTGTACAGAAAGGAGATTAACTTCCCAGAGACTAATTCTGCAATTTTCCAAGGAAAAACAACAGAAAGATTCAATCRTTTTAATCTCTGAGCATCCAAAACAAAATAAAATCAGTAAAAAAACCCCCAAATCATAATCTTTAACCTGAAGGATTATGTCTTTTCTCAAGATCAAACAGAACCGCTTAAAATCTGTGAAGAATCAAGAAGTATCCTCCAACCTCACTGCTTCACAAACTTTCTGAATAAATACTCTGCCCCCATAGCAGCTGGTATGTTGAATTTTGCAATTTCACTCAGCACATTACCATTGGCCTTTCCACACAATGCCAAGCTGTTTGAAACTTAGATGAGGTATTCCCGACACTCACTCTGTCTGGATGGATGTCCAAGGCATCGCAGAGCTTGCCTGCAAAGTGCTTGGACCTTTCAAAGCTTCCTTTGCCAATGCTGTAGGAGCCATCCAGGAGGAAAAGGACATCTAACGAGGCAGAGCATTGCATCACTAGGAAAAAAATTATATACAATGTGAAACTGCACTTTGTTAGTCCCACTCTCTGGAAGCAGACAGCCTAGAACTGAAAATCCAGACAAATGGAGTTGCAGAGGATGGACTGGGGCAGCCCAGTGCTCACAACCCAAAGCCCACATGCACTCTTGCTCTGTCCTGCAGCACCTTCAGCTCAGCTCTCATAGACTGTCACCTCAGAGTTCAGGGCCCCAGCCGGGTCTCAGCAGTTCAGTGAGAGCAGGGGAGCAGCTGATGCAGGCAGGTATCACTAAACACAGGCAGAGATGCTCTCCCAGAGCAGGCACAGAGGGTGCAGGAGCAGCAGGGAGAGGTGGCTGTGCCCAGYGGGACCTGCAGGCTCTCCCAGGCCAAGGCACAGACGTGAATCCAGGGAACACTCCCAAAGTCTACCGAGTCGCACAGAGCCTGATGCGTTTCATCTGYAGCACATTTTGCGAAACATGCTCTTATCTTCCTAAACAGGAACTCTGTGAACGGCTCCCAGACACTGACAGCAGCACTTYTCATAAGAATCTGCCTTTTATCTCCTCTTCAGAGATGTGTCTTTGTATCACCCCTGCCTGCATGAACATGACTGCTCCCAAGTATAAGTTCCTGGGCTGCTTTTGCTGTAGTGGAAACCCATAATTTCACTGACATAAATAAATAAATAAATAGCCGTTTGCAGTCTCTGAAGAGTTATTTTCAAAGCATTTAAAGGGAAACTT
Source organism: Amblyornis subalaris (assembly GCA_018881555.1). Classification (NCBI taxonomy): domain Eukaryota; kingdom Metazoa; phylum Chordata; class Aves; order Passeriformes; family Ptilonorhynchidae; genus Amblyornis; species Amblyornis subalaris. The sequence goes on along the minus strand of JACAXG010000132.1, from coordinate 2,427,176 downwards.
TAAAGTYTCCTCTGCAGCATTTACCAGAACCAGCTTCCAGGGAAACTGAATCCTGCAGCTCAATGCAGAGAGCAAGCAAAGCACACCAACCCCTTAAGAGCCATTTTGGCTGGTGACATTACCCTACCCCCATTAAAATCTTTTTATTATCACTGCATTTTCCAAATAATTCCTGCTAGCCAAAACCTGAATTTATAATTAGGGTTTTCTAATACCAGATTATAGGGATTCAAAGTTGTGAGGCATTCCCTTCTGGGTCACCGGTTCTTCTAACGGGGCACCCAGCCTTGCCCTGGGGCACTGTGTTGAGGACAAGCTGGATCACAGCCTCCCTGCCAGYGCTGTCCCAGCTTGTCAGCCTTGCCCTCGGAGCTGGGCTGAATGTGCAGATGCAACAGGGTTGTTATCCCTGCCTAAGCATGCACAGAGAAAACTGCAGAGCCCCCAGACTGGCTCGGCATGGAGAAATGCTCCTCAGGTTGCTCTGGAGTTGAGAGGTGCAATGCAGCTCCTCTACAGGTACTCATTAGGAGGATGTCTGCAGCCCACCAAGAGGATCTTGGGCATGTGCAGCAGTGAGAAATCCCCAAACACAGCACCTCGGGATGGAAAGCCTGAGCAGAGCATATGATGCTACAGGGTGGAGCTGGAGACTGTGCCCGGCATAGGAAAAAATGTAATTTATCACTTGACAGACAACAGAAAATAAGGGCTGCCAGGAGAGAATGCACAACACAGTTTATCAGTCACCCATTGCAAGTACATCAAGGGAGCTGCAGGTGAACATGTGCTGGCCAGAACCCCTGCTGCCAGCATCCTGACTGGTGCTGGCTTTACAGCCTGAAAAAACTACCCACGTGGGAGGTCTGATCAAGTCTGTAATTGAACACAGCTCTTTAAATCAGGGTTGCTTGAAGCAGGCTCTGAAGGAACTGACAGGAACACCATCCAGTTGGCAAATAGCCAGTTTGGGAAAAACAGAGTAGATCACGTCCCAGAAGAGCTAACACCAATGAGGAAGAAAGCCAGGCTAGGGCAGAGGCAGTCACAGAGCTGTGCTTTCCAGGGAATTGCTGGGGACTTTATGGACTGAATGGGGGCCAACAAATGTAAACAACAAAAAAACCTAAACACATTCCCCCTAAAAACACAAAAAAAACAAAGAAAGAAGGAATTCAGAAATAGAAATTACTTGCTTTATAAAACAAACTTACACTGGCCAGCAGCTGAGATCTTGCCAATCATCTCCTGATCAACATGGATTTGTTGTATAGCCAATACCAGCAAAGCTGTGGGATCACACAGATAATCACCCATGAACAATACATACAGAATTTAACCTATAATGGCAAAAATGCTTGTTTGCTGTGTAGATTTCACAGCGGCAAAAAATAATTTGGTGACACAGCAGTGTATCTCTGTCAGGAAATTCCTTCAAGCAGAGAYACGGAGAGCATGCAAAATGCCAAGGACATGACTCCAGCACACTGGACAGTCCCTCTGCCGGGTCCCTGCAGGGAACAGTGCAAGAATGAGAGCTAGGCCAGGCTTAGGCTTCTGAGATTACATTCATAAATACCAGAGAAATTTATGCACTTTTAATATCATAACAGCATCAGCTTTTCCCATATCARTTAGACACTTTACATACAGAGCAGTTACATATGTTTGAATTCTCAGAAAAGCTGTTTCGCCAGGTATTATTTTCTCCCCTTCTGTGTGAAACTTCAGAAGTTTATCCCTAAACCTCTTGGAGAGGCACTGACTTGGCTCTCATTCCTCAGAGCAAAGAACTCCAGCCAGAGATGGGAAAGCACCCGAGACGAAACCCACTCATGCAGTGACAACTTTAAACATACCTTGGGAAAGCAGGAAAATGCAGATGGACTCAAATAACAAGAGGTTCATGGTGACAAATCTGGAGGAAAAAGAAAAAATCAGAAACATTTCGTCTGAGGGGCAAAAGTAACYCCTGCCCTGGGGAGAAGGGTGGGAAACAGAAGGAAAAGCCATGCAAATGAGGGAATGATAGAGAAGAAAAGCTCTCAACATACTCGTGTCCCTTCCCATCACAGCTGGAGAAAGCAGGCTCGGCAGGGGAGGGAGGGACTGCCTAGCCCTGCCTCCCCTCCTCTCCATGCCCACCCACACCTCTACTCTCCTCCCTCTTCAGKGCACCCCCCTCTCACAACAGAGTCCCACCAGGGCCCCGCGTCCCTCGGGAAGCCGGTAGAAAGCCAAACACAGCTCTCCTAGGGGTTCACTGAGCACAGTCAGAGCCACATCCCCATCGCTCTGGCTGAGATGTCCCTGCTGTGGAGCCCAGCCCAGGGGACCTGTCCCTCGGGTCCTGCCTCGAGCAGCGCTGCTGCCCTTCCCCACCACGGGTCTCCAACAACACTCAGCCACAGGCTCCTTCATGCCTTACGTTTTCCAAGGACTGGCTTTCTGGGTACATGTTTTTATGTATAACTGTCCAGCAAAGTCAATTTTCTGCTCATTTTTCCTTTGAAATCAGCGAGGCTGCCATCACATCATAGGTGGATTTCAGTGACACTTTCAAGCATGTTCAGATTTAGATCAAATGTATCTGGCAGAGCTCTTGGCTTTCTATTTCAAACATGTATATTTATTTTTTCTTCAGATTAAAAGCATTCACTAGAGCATACTTGACCAGATTCCCAATGGGTCTCTGCCTCTGTCATTGCAAAAGCAGATTTTCTTCATGTAGTTAAAGACAAATAAGTGTATTTCTTGATAACCAAGCTCTTAAATCAATTGTTTTTCCAAGAAAACAGAGGGGGATTTTTCTTRGGAAAGACTTGTCTCTGCAGCAAATGATAGACCCCTCACATCAGACGAGGCAAGATACCTGAAGCAGGCCATGTTTCATTACCTGCACAGGTCCACAATGAAGACRGACCTTCATTGGCCCTCTTATGGATTAAGAAATCCCCTCCAGGGCTACCCCACTGGGGATTACAGACACAATAACACCGTGTCTTGCAGTGCCAGGTGCTTTACAAGCATCGCCCTTCATCRCATCCTCCCAGACTGACACCACCAAATTAACAGATCCCAGGCTTGGGTAAGTAAAGAGAGGTCAACACAAAACATGACTTCATCAGGGAAGCCTTTGTGTCCCTCAGGAGCTTCAAGCCCTGGCACGTGCCACAGAGGCCAGGTCGCCCTTCTGCCATGCCCTGAGGACATTCCTTGTGGGAGCTGTTCCCAGAGTGCACGTCACCCAAAGCAGGACGAGCCTCTGCCTGCAATCAGCTGTGACAGGTGTGGGGGGATTTCCGAGTGTTTCCRTACAAAACATTGACAGTTCTACAACTTGGTCTTATCTTGGGTTTAAATCCACTAATCTGCAGGATGAATCYTTTGCCTTTTGGCCCAGCCAGACTCTGAGCAGCAGGAATTGAAAGAAAGCTTCACCATCACCTGCTGCTCATCAGCATTAGCCCAGGATTAGCAGCAGCAACCTTAGACAGCAGCTTTGCATGGGGGACRGGGTGGTGAGTGAAAGACCTTTTCATTTTATCTTCTCAGCCATTAAGAAAGGGAATTTTAAAAATGTCTACATCGGTASCAAGTCAAAAGTAATTTTTTTTTAAAACCGCACTCAAGTCAAAACTCCTGGCATCTCCAACTCATTTTTCAAACTGTCCCCCTTTAATAGGGGAGAAAGCAGAAAAGATTACACTGCATATTCATCAAAACATATTCCTAACAAGCCAAGAAACCTCCTGTCGCTGCTGAGGACACAGCCCCAGCTTGCTGAGGGGAGTTCTCATCATGCTATGTGCTCATCTGATGTTCAGGTGTAGAGAGGGAAGAGAGGAGGCCATTCTTGCTGTTTTCTTTTTCAGTCTCTCTCAGCTTGTTTTCCATAAGTAAATTTTACTTTTTTCTTCTTGACAAGGTTTGGAGGCAGTGGGCAACTTCTATGAGAAGCCCCAGGCATTCCCTCTGCCCAGCCATGGGCATTGCCCGGGGGGAAGGTCACAGTGGGAGCTGAAACTGAAGGGGGAGGAGGAAGACAACAGGGAAATGTTTAATGTCTCCTAAAAAGAAACATGACTGAAATTTCAGTCCAACAGTTTTGACAAYGTTTTCTCCAAGTGATAAACATTATTAAATTTCCATAAGATGCTCTGCAAAACCAGCTTATTTATTCTCCCCCACCTGGTTCTGCAGCGAGGGAGTTTTGAGAGGCTCTTTTCCCTGTGGAATAAGGGCTCCTGCTCTTGATCTTGCAGCACTGCTCACAGGGGATACTGTCAAAATCAACATACTGCAGATCAGGTCCTGTACGACCCATGAGTTACAGCACAAAAGACACCTTTCTGACCTGAGAGCTTTTGCTAAACTTTTTGTGTAGTTTGCTCTGACAGAAGTGCTCGTGCTMCTGCCTTTGCCTGTGGCTAGACCAGCAGGAACACCTCTATGAATATCTCACTTTTTTATCTTTTGCCACATGCAAACCCMCCCAAGGGAGCCAGAGCCTGCCTCRGCMTCACAAGCACTTGATGCTTGCAGCAGCAGGCAGCCAGTATGGATGCTGGGAARAAATGTTTTACAGAGTGGCTGAGAAAAGGGGAACAGTGATCTGCAGGCATTTGGTGTCTTAGGACAAACAACAGCGTAAGAAAATAAACRAGCGAACAATATAATTGTTCTGAGGTTATAAAAGCATATATGTAACTTGGTCACATACCCTACTGAGAACTCATTCAAGCCTATAGGTTCTGGAGCAATTACTGTAATTTTTTTTGTCACCCCTCACCTGAGCTGTGCAAATCTGGGAAGGGAATCTCCAGCTGGGTGTCTGGCCTGACCTGCACTGCTTTGCACCAGCCAGAAACATCCACACCTGAGATGCGTCAASTACTGATCTACCTATGCCAGGAGCAAGTGTAAATGGTTCCCAAAGAAAGGAGKGGGAGAGCTGTCAGCTTCAGTGATTACCCACAGCAGAGGCTGAAGGGAGGAACAAAAAAAACCCTTTTTAACTTCACTTTAGTATTCAGTGTCGCTCTCACAATATGATACAGCTGAGCTCATCTCATACCTATCACCTTTTATTAAACCAACCCCAATACACGTCCTATCTCCCTGCTCCATCTCTCTGAGCCCCAAAGAACAAGCTACAGCCTGAGAATTATCTCCACGGCATCACTCCCACAAACATATACAAGCTGTTACCTGCATGCATTTTCAGGACAGTGGTCTGTGGGCCCTTCCTAAAAAAAAATTTCTTAAAGGCTCAACTTTAGAAAGCAGGGATCTTCCACATGGGTTTTTTTTGTTTGTTTTTTTTTTTTTTTTTTAAGAACTCTTGATAGGGTCAAGAGAGACCTACTTTCTAAGCCATTCCATCTACTTATTCCTCTTAGAGTCTTCCTGGAAGACCCAGACATCCTTAAGAGCACACACTGAAGACGATGTGGTCGATACCTCAGCACACACACTGCCTCTCCAGCACAGCCCTTGCTGAATGAAGTGGGAAAACCTGATTGTATGGAGGACTTGTCTCACTGCGATGCCTCATCTCTACTATGCAATATAAACAAAAAAGCTACTCTCATTTCTTTAATGAAGTACAAGTACTTGAACACATTACAGGTAATTTCCCAGGTCCTTCAGTCCTTCCTTGAACGGGTTTTGTGTCTTCTGCAGAAGGATTTTTATGAAGGACATGAGATACCCCACCTGTTGGAAAGCCTGCGCTGGCAGGCTCAGTGCTTACCCCTGGCCGCACCCCGAAAGTGCTAGCAAGAAACCAAGTAAAGCACTAGAGCACGGGCCGAGTCTGGTTTCCTGGGCGGTGGGTTTTTGTTACTTTACGCAGCATGGCGCTATTTATTTATTTATTTATTGGAGTGATCGGATTCACGCCGTGTTCCATCCGAGTTGCCGCAATCCCCGCACTGAGTTCGGGGGTCCCGGCGGGGAGAGCACAGGCACAGGGCCGGGGCTCCTCCTGACCCGGGACGGGACCACGGCTGCAAAACCGGCCTTTTGGGTGCCCGCTGCCCCTTCCTTCTTCCCTGCCCCGGGCTGCACAGGGGCTCTGAGCCGGCCGTGGCATCCCCGCTGCCCCGCCGAGGGGACAGGAAGGTGTCGCCGCCGGGATCGGCCCGAGCGCTCCCCGGGATGGCTCCATCACCTCCCGGTCCTGCTGCCCGCCGGGCTGGGGAGGCAGCGGCCCGGAGCAGCCGGGCGGGGGCTGCCCTCGCCCCCCGCTGCACGCCCRGCTCCGCTGAGGGACCGCACCCTCAGCGCCCCTGGTCTCCGCACGGTCCCTACCACGCAAGGCAGAGGATTAAGATGTTAGCAATTAAAAAATTGGGGGAAAAAAGCGCTCCGAGCCGCACTTTACCTGTTCTCTGCAGACTCTGCACAGCCCTTGAGCACCTGTAAGGTTTACAAGCAGCCTTCTCCCCCMGTTGGATTTATAGCGAGTTCAGCTGTGACAGCCTCTCCCCCACATCGCCCACGGCTTGACACCCACAACTGCGAGCTGTGGGTGAGCAAACGAGTCCAGGAACACCCACACTGCTGCAGGTTACATGTTACATTGAAGAGGAACACGGGTGGATCCGCTCACCCAACAGAGTCCGAGCAGCCCAAATCGTCAGCAGCCCTGGAGCGCAGCCAGCAGGGCTGGCAGCAGCACGGAGCAGAAGCGCAGCCCCACGCTTACCCTGCCTCACAACAGCCRGGAAGTAGCTGCAGGCAGCATGCAACTTTGAGAATGTTTTTTCCTAATGCTTGTTTTTCCACAGAAAACTCTTCGGAACCTGTGAGTAAAAGTACCATATTCACACYTACTACACCTAGAGGAATGATGCAGGGGGCCTGTTTTAAAAATTATGTTTTGTTATTATGCTATTATGTTATTATTATTATGTGCCATTAGGGGTAGTTTCACAAGACTGAGTACTTTTAGTCAAAGAAGAGCTTGCACACCTCTTCCCACACAAAACCTAAATACAGATCAGTAATTTTCTAATTGTACAGACAAAACATTCCCTCGTGTCTACCTCACAGTATGTAGAGTTGGTGTGTTCCTTTCCTAAGTGCTAAATAATAAATCATTTCAGTCGAACCCCATGAGCCAAGTATACTCTAGTTCCTCCAACAGTGATTCATAAATGAAAATTATCTTGTAAGGCTAAAAAAAACCCCATTGTTTTGCAGTGCCATGTAATTTTTATTAATTTCATACTACTTCCCTTTCAAAGGTGCTATGTTATTCTAGACTTCCAGTTCACTTTTGTTTTTCTTGTCCAGAGGGGAACGAAGAAACTTTTCAAGAGCACGGGTGTTATTGTCAAAGTGTTTCATATAATATCCTTTGTTCAGAGATAATCATACTGTCCTGGGTTAGTTATATATTCTATTACCACCCACAAAAGCTGGATAAATTTCATAATTACACACCTGGGACTCCTTATCTCAACTGAGATAAGCACTCCAGCCGACAGCAAGCACCACCGACCCTGGTCACCTGATCTCAGGTAATGGCCCATTAGCACCACCCAGCTGATTATCTGATCTCAGCTAATGGCCCATTAAGCACCACCCAGCCTGACTAATTAGCCGGAAGCCCATCGGAGGACCCCGGATCATCTCTGAGATTCTTCGGGAGCATCTCGGAGGATCCTAGGGCTCATCCAAGCTCATTACCAAAGCAACCAATGGAACACCCGGAAGATCCTCTTCCATTGTGAGAGTCCCCGGCCCTGGGGGAGGTGCCAGCCAAGAAGCACAGCATAAAACAAGGGTTTTGGATGGGAAAAGACACCCTCGACTCGACGGGACTCTCGACTCGCCTCGACTCAACTGGACTCCACTCCTCGGAACTGGATTCAGCTAGCCACTCCACTACCGGGACTGGACTAACAGGCCTTCCTGCAGGACCACTGCCTAACTGGACTGCACAGCTACCACCCTGGTCAACAGGGTATCAGGGTGTACCGTGACTCTGTCAGTTTGTTTAAGCCCGTGTTTCTGTATTACTTCATTTATTTTAACCTTTTTAATTAAAATTGTAATTTTGACCTAAAATCTCTCGAGATATTTGGTGTGGGGTTAATTTCCCCTGCTGGTTTACAGCCAAACCAGCACACATACAGGCGTTTACTTCAAAACTAGATTAACTTCAAAATTAGATAAATATAATCCATAGGTGATAGTTCATCACTTCAAGAAAAGATTTCAAGTAGAGATGGAAAGTAGTAGAAAAAACAATRCAAGAGGAACTCCACTGGGTTTCCACACTTCTTGATTTGTTCCTACATTAATGTTCCCAAAGAGTTCATCTGAAATGAAGGGGTGAACTCAATATCTGAACCACATTAGGCCTTTTACTTCTGCAATTACTGCCAGGTGCTTTTGTGCTGCACCATACCGACATGTCCATGTGAAACACCAACCACTGCTTTCAGGCTTTTTTTACCTGAGTAGAACAAGCAACAATTCACTTTTCCTTTCTCCTGCTTATAAAATGCAGATAAAGTGGCTGCTTTCAGCTACTGCAGTCAAAGTCCTCTTCTGAAGTGCAGTGACTAGTTGCTAGGACAGGGAGGATGTGGACAAATGAACAAGAGGTGTGGGAGGACTAAAGCATCTGTGAGTTGCTCTGCATGTGGGCAAATGCTTGTGCAAGTCACCCTTGTCCCAAGGAGTCAAAGGACACTTGACACAGACASAATCTTGGTTCAGAACCAGGGGCACAAACAACTCTAGAAAGCCAAGTGCAAGCCTTCATCTAATTGTTAGTTACTGCAAGATGATGCAACAAAAACTAAGAGGCAGGGGAAAAAAATAGGGGGCAATTTAAGTGTAACAAAACATTAAGTCAAAGAAAAATATTTCATTTTCACAACAAGTTTAATCTCAAAATTCTTTCAATTCGCAAAAGCCCAAACTTAAAATAAATACTTCAAGTGGACAAAAAGGCTGACCCTGCAGTTTCAATCAGCAAACATCTACTGTATTCCATGAACAATAATCTGGCATTCCTGAGTTAGTCAGAAATGATGACCACGGATTCAACTAGAGAAATACTGAAAATCTGTTAGTAATTTGGTTCAATTTTTGTCATGTCCCAGAATGGATCTTTTCTATGATGATGTGAAAACTTGATGGCGTAGAAATTCTGACGCTGTAACTACAGACAAAATAGCTCTAATACAATTCACTTCAAAATAATATTCACAGATGCATATTATACAGCGTAAGTGTAAAGAAAGAACTGTGCACAATGAAGTGTTTACTGATTTTAGAGAGAACTACAAGTATGCAGTCCAAGACAACATTCAACCTTGAACGATACTGAACTCAACTTTCTGAAGAACAAATCTTCGTCTAACTTCAGACCAGGCATTAAACTGAAAAGAGAGTAATCAAAAAAAGATGCAGTTTTTCAAGTAATATTAATGGTACCAAATTTAAATAAGCTTTAGGATTACAGTGATTTCAAATGCAAGTCTGCAGAACAGACTCACAATGAAATGGCCATTCCTTAAACTTCTGTGCATTCAACAGGAAAATAAAAGCACTAAGTTCAGCAGCACATGGTGGCATAAAACAAAAACAGAGCAGAAATTTCAGCTTGCAGCTTTGCAATCCTCTAAGTTACACACTTATGTCACAATAACAATCCAAGCATACAKATAGATGCATGTACTTAAACAGGAGAATTTCCATGAAGTGACCTCATTTTTTAAGCTGAAGGATGCTCTTTTATCTTCCAAAAAAAGGAACTGCAGCAACTTGCTGGACATGCAAATGAAATGGTGCATGTCAGAGACTTAGTGCTTCAACAAACTTTGCATTTCAGTGAATCCATCTGGATTCCCAAACTTGTTTAAAAGGAAGAGTAGGATTTGTTCATGCTTTTTAAGCTGTGGAATAAGCAGAAAGAATTAAAAATATACAGTTCCATTTTTTTCTAAACTGCTGATTTCAGATCAGGGTAAATCCCAACATTACAAACTCAGCTAAGTCCCATAGTAATTCAATAATTATACAGTTCCTTTCTGTTGTAAAATCTTCTGGAGGGGAAAAAAGCCAGGTGGAATTGCAGCTGACTTCCCCTTGGCCATGTATGTGTTCCTCCCCCTTTTTTTTTTTTCCTGAAGCAGCTTCCTCAAACCTAATTGATGAATTACTGAAATTAGGACTGAGATCAGGATCTTAAATTAGTTGAGAAGAGTGACACTCCTGAGACTTCACACTCTAGAAAAATGAACTGACTTCACACTCTAGAAAAATGAACTAAGAGCTGTATGTAGGGCAAAGTACAGATTAATGAAGTCTGTGGGGTCTCTACACTATCCTCCTTCAGCTTCAGGGTGCTCTAATTATTGCCAAGTATAAAAACCCCGAGAAGTGTAAGGATACACTTCACATATCTTCCATGTTTCAGTTAGCTATTATCCCCCTACTCCCATTTGCTTCCTACACAGGGTTTCTTCTAAATGCTGGAAACATAAGTAAGAAAGTATTGCTTGGACTGAATCTTACTTGCACTTTTAATTCTGCGCAGCAGCATTTGGTCTCACCTCCATTACCTACAAAAAATGGAGTGAAGTATCAAAATACACGTGTACACTGCTTCCCTAATTTAAGAGGTGACATGTGGAATTGTCCAAGAATTTTAGAMGGAAAAGTCACTTAGACATCCCATGTGCTTGCAAGTTCTTCAGAATAAACAAACAGAAGTAATTAAGTGAAAGTATGTACCTTGATGTTCACTATGTGAGTTTTCAGCACTGCAGGATTTGACCAAACCCTCCTTTAGAAGTTTGTCAGCTACATTCAGATTACCATTTTCAAAGTGTTTCTCCACTGTTACTAAATTAACATTTCCATGAATCCCTTTCACAGTAATTGTGACATATTGCTTCAATAACAGTTTTTTCAACTTGTCAAGCACTAATGGAGACCACTCAGCTTTCTCTATTCCTGGAAAAAAAGGACAATCAAGTTTGTTATATAAATAATTMTTTTATAACTTGAATCTTACATACATGTTTTGGAAAATACGATGCTAAAATGTCCTAATATAAATAGCTTAAATTCTAYGGATTATGAACTAAAAACGTGTTTTCTGTAACAGCTTTTGCCATGTTTATGAATACACTATTTCAGCAGATCATCATGTTGTTTACCACTATTAAGGAATGAACACTACCACCAGAAGAAGTACAAATTTATAATATTCAAGAAAACCAGTCAGGGGGTTTTGGGGCGGGTTTTTTTGCTTATTTTGGGGAGGGTTTTTTACCTGCAAGTGAACATATAATTGTCTGAAAAGGCAGCTTTAAATAGGAGTTGGTGATTGGCAGCACCTTTGAAAGTGGTAACGTTTCTGTGTTGCCATAGTCTCCATACAGTACTTTCACTGAAGACTGGGAAGCTTCTAGAACAACAGCTCTGTACCACTGGCCATTACCTGAAAAGATTGGGACAAGAATAGTAAAGTGTGAACTATCATCTCACAAACACAGTTTACCCCGAGAACAGGAATCTGTAGAGTTATTGAGGAATTTTTAAATACTGTTGTGTTTATATAAAAGGCCAAATGAGAAGCAGCAGGCCCTTAAAACTTAGTTCACTAGGCCTGGACATCTTGTTAGGCTGACAAGGCTGAAGGATCAGTTGTCACAGCCAGTGTCACTGCCCCACACCTGCACAGAACAACAACCACCCCCCGGCACCCACAAACCACAAGTGGGTGTGTATAGATAAAAGTGCACCATTGCTCTGCCTGGACTTTTATGCCAACCTAAAGAGTAACTATTTTCTTTCCACTTTTCCACTCCATACATTTTTCAGCATACAACCTACTCCTTATTTCCTCTCCCAGACTGTCAGGCAGTTTCTTTGCCAGGCTGTCCTTTGTAGCAGAATTAAGAGATCTGTAAGCACTTTCAAGCTGGTGTTTTTCCTTTTTCTAAAGCAAAAACAAAAGCTGTGTTTTACACTGGTCAAGGAAATGGAAGGACAAACAATTGTCTCACCTGAAAACTGGGCACAACAGGCTTCCCCCAGTTTTGGCTGGAAGGGCTGTTTGTTACAAGATCTACAATAGTCTTCCAGTGAAATCATCTCCCTAAAAAGCTGCTTTTGACCTTCAGAAAAAAAACATTCAGTAACTAACCACATTTGGGTACAATGAAGAGCATAATTAAGTTTTAAGCTCCCCTGGTCCCGCCTTTGACATTTTTTATATTTTCCTGCAGTCCAAGGTACATTTCTACATGGTTCAGTTCACTAGACACACACATTTTATTACCTAGCTTACAGCAGTGACTTCTGACTGGTATTAGGAACAGTGAACACCTTTTCTTACCTTTATTTGGAACTGGTACAGCATAGAACAAGTCTGGGCTTACAACTTCTGTTACCCAGACAGACATAGTTTCATCTACAGCCAATTCAATTGACTTCCAGTGCCCAAGGGAGGTTGCTAAGAGAAATTGTAAGAAAATGCAGTGTTACCATTGTCCTCCAAGCACAGACATATTTTAAGTAACTTATTTGATATTTATAACAACTTTTTGAATTTCAGYGACAACCATGTCTTCCCTTCAGGGAGACAAATCTAAACTAAGGTAATTGATGCTTAATTTGCTGTTCATAAATTCTTGGCATATAAAAGTAGCTAAAGTAGAAAACACCTCAGAAAAAATAAGATATTGGAAAGCAAACATGGGAAAAGCGTCCATCATAGAAAATTTCCMGTCCTCTAACCCTCAAAGAGTCAAATGGCATTCAATTATGACAAACACAGTGATTTTTATCTTTCTCCTTTTGTCTGTAATGCCACCTGCAGGGCAGCTGGTGTTCAACTGTAAGAACTGACAATACAATCAAAACTATGCATGTTTATTATTAACTATAGTTCAACAAGAAAATAACAGTTAAAGGGTGAAATACTGAAAATTCTTGTTCAATCTGAAAAGGTAATATTTCTTTAATTACCTTTTTGGTCAACAGACTTGTTTGGAAAGTTGTTTTTATCTTGCAGAATTTCCTTTACAGCCAAATTTTCAGAAGTTAGTATCTCATTGATCACTTTTGGACAGTCTGTGGAATCATCAGTAAGCACTACACCTGCCCCATCTTCAGAAAGGGAAGTTACTGTGGCTTGAAGCTCTAACCCTGAAGTGTACATATGAAATCTTGTTGTAGCTTCTGGATTCCATTTGCTATTAGCAGGCTTTATACCTAGGAAGTAAAATAACTGTTAAAATACCTCCATGCATTAATATTGACTTTCCTCAACATTACAATTTCCTTTAAAAAATACTTTTTTTTAATATTTCTTTAAAGCATAACTTGAAATATCAAGGCTACTTTTACTGCCCTGGGGAAACACATTGTCCTTCGTCCTGTTAACTGGTCTCCCTCTTCCTCCTTTCTTGTAAATGACCACATTTCCTCAGGACTCCTGAGTTGTTTTCTGTGTTTTATGATCCTACCAAGTAAATCCCTTGCCTGAGCACAAACAACACTATTAAGACTGGTTTTGAATCAGTAKAATAAGGCCTTTTTATCAAAGGCACAGCAAAACCATAGTGTTTTAAGGGTGGGTGGGGGAACAGCAAAAGACACTTTAATGAAATGTGGTTTTGAGCTTTTTCCTGTTTCCACATTTTCCATTTTTAAACCAAGTAGACTACATCARAAAGAAAGAAAAATTCTGCAGAATTTTGAATGATGTGGAAAAGGAATTTGCAGAAGATTGAAAAACAGCAGTACAGTGCCAAACTCTTCAGGAGTCAAATGAGAGAGAACTGAAAGGCCAGTTTGCTTCATTAAAACAGGTTAGCTCTTTTGCCTGCACAAATTTTGAGAAATAAAGTTGCACAAAAGCACATTGACTCCTAGCAAGTCAGCAACCAAAAGCTACTGAGCACTACATATGAAGCAGCACTAAACAAGTCCCCTTTGACCAGTAAATCAAGTCCATGCAGATCACTTCAAAGAAGTGGTGGGAGCTCAGAGAAAAGAAACAAATTCCAAACAGAGTTCTGTACAGTATTCCCTGTCATCACCTCCTTCCCCCAAAGCAGCAAGTCTCTAAATGCAATAGCTCTTGTAAGAGAAAGAATCCATAAGAAGATTCACCTGAGAGCCAGCATTTAATTGCTTGAAATGGAAGTTTTAGGAATGAGGATGCGATCTGTCGTATTTTATCCAGTGGTACTTCCTCAGTATTCCCATAGTCCACAAAGCTCACTCGAACACGTCCATCTGAAGTGACATTTTGCACCACGGCACGGTACCAGTTACCATCCTCTAATTTTAAAGAAGTTTAAAAAAAAAAAATTCATAATTACTTCACACATTTGGTAAGACTACCAGCATTCATTTGTTAGTAATATAATTCTTTGCTATCTTCTGCCAATGTGAACTATCAGCTAATTTTTTATGTTCACCCTGTAAAATATATTTTAGCCTGTTACTTGCCAGAGTAAAAAGCACAGCAAAGGTCTCCATTCTTAGGCTCAAAAACATCTGGTGGAGTTTTCTGACAGTATTCAGACAATGATTCRTTAAGTGACTTTAGAGCAAGTAACTCTGAAAATTAGAAAGGAAAAAACCAAATATGAGATCAACAAAATAAGCTGACTTGAACTTTATCAATACTGTTGCCTGTATAACATACTTGTAAACCTTCAAAGGTATTCCTTGACTAGATAAGTCAAGGAATAGACATTCCTTTCTTTTTAAGAACTGCCCCATRTTTTTTGTTTGAATGCTTTCAGCTTCCACTTCAGCCACTGAATTTTGTCACATTCTTTTTCYAGCAGTTAAAAAGCCAGTGCCCATCAGAAGTCCTTATATAGACTTCTGATAGAGAAACAAGAATTACTTTTTAACTTACCAAGTCTCAATAGCTGCATTTTCTCATTTTCATGTTATAATTACTGTATCTTTTTAAGTTTTATAAATTACAAGAGAGTACTAGAAGAGAGCTCCTGTAAATATTCTCAGCACAAGGAGCATGTCTCTTACTTGCTGTCTTGTATTTACAGAATCACAGAATCATCAACGCTGGAAGAGAGCCTCAAGATCATCCAGCCCAACCACCAACCCAGCACCACCATAATCACCCCTACACCATATCCCCCAAGTGCCACGTCCAGACGCCTCTTGAACACTTCCAGAAACAATGACTCCACCACCTTCCTAGGCAACTTATTCCAATACCTGGCCACTCTTTCAGTGAAAAAAAATTTAAGATATCCTTTGGCTAGGTTATAGTAGTTCTTTCACTTTCCTCTATATTCTTAGATTAGGTTTTATTTAACTGCTTATCTTCAACGTTTTCAGATTTGAACCTCAGAGTCACTACATTGATCACAATCCAATTTCTTTGTCACTCCACTTGTATTCTTAGATGAAAAACTCAGAGGTAAGCCTTCACGCTATAAACTTATTTGAAATAGTAATTCATTAGAAATATAATAAATGACAAATCAGAAAGCAAAGAAACTATCAGAAAGAAAAAAGCTGAATAAACTTACCATGGCTATTTGAAATCTGACAGTAGAATTCTCCAGGAGTGTACACTGTACACACTATGACACTGAGTGTTTGGTTAAGAGTTAAATTAATCCACTTGCACATACTTTTGTTCGTTGTGTCCTCTAGAGAGGACAGAGAAAAGTAGAGAACAAAAAGAAATTAAAATAACTTTTGCAGGAAAAAAAAATTATACTTCTTGAATGCTCATTCATGTCCTCCAATTTGTTAAAAATACTCCAACAGAGTAATTAGCAGTGAGAGCCTCTTAGCAGAGTAAAACCAAGTAAGAGAAATATGCCAGTTGTTTAATGTATTTCTTCACTACCAAAAAGAGCAAGCCATAAATAACAGGGAAGAGTAATCACACAAAGGGGTAAAGACTGGGTGGCAACAGCCTAAGCAAGAGGGACACTGGGGAACCTTGGTTCCTGGAAAACAGGGTAGGGAGTATAGAATAGAGAAACATCTGTCACCAAGAGTACTGGAAACAATCTAAGGAGTAAGAACAAGAAAGATTAACAGAAAGACTGGTTGCAGAAATTTGCACTGTAYATTATAATCAAGTACCTGAAAGAAGCTTATAATTTAACCCAAGTTGTAGAATAGATCATGGGAACACAAATTACAGCACACTGGAGAACACACTCTGTTTAAAACCTGCATTCAACAGCTCCTACTCGGTGCAGGAAATTTAAAAATGGTAAGARGTAACCAAGAAACCTAGGAAATAGAACAGGTCCTGGATGAGGGCCATAGATCAAAATGTGTTTGGATATAGCCAGGGAAGTTACTGTTCATTTGAATTTTATGTAAGATTCCTTACTCTTTGGAACAAAGACAAGGAATAGTCGTGTCCTGGCCACAAGGCATGTAGTGAGGAAGATCAAAAATTATCTGAACATAGACWTGACAAAAAGACCTCCCCTGTTTTCAGTACCAATGGATCAGAAGAGAATACGTACATTCGCCAGACACAGGATGGAAAAAAGGAACTTAACAGGCTTCATATGAGAGAAGCCAGGAATCTTCCCCAAAATTTCAAAGAACTACAACATCACTTTTGCAAATCTCTCAGATCGAAGCTTTGGCCACTAAGTGTAAAAAAGCCATTTAGGCATAGCTTTGAAGCTTTAAAAGCTACTGCACTCAAATTTTCAAGGACTAAGTATGTGGGTTTATGTGTAAAATACAGGACAATGAAGATGAAAACAGAGGAAACACTATTTGCACTAATGGACAAGGGCATAAGAACAAGCAGGTACTAACTAGCCATACCCTACTTCAACCAAAAATTTTAAGACTTCTAACCAGAGTAAGTACCAACTTCCAAAAGYAGGCAATTAAAACTTTGTTATGTATGCACACCTGTACACACAGACATACAAACACCATACTCACCATTGGCTTGCTCAGCATTACTCATTCTGGCTGCTGGCAAGGCCATCCTCAGTTCCTCAGCTGCACAGCCTTTCTCTATGAGGCGGCTTGATATATTTATTACTGGAGTAACTGATGCATCTGTAAGCTCCACCACAGATCTAGAACTCTCTTTATCCACTACTTTTACTGTCAACACTTTGTCTTTCACCAGTTCTTTCATATAAGAAGTACCTTCTGAGGTCCAGGTTCCTGATGGTGGCTTTACACCTAAAAAGTCACATAGTATGGAAAGATTCTGAGGTCAGTCCAAGGCTCACCAACGTGTGGAAAGGTTTCCCCAACAACAATTGCAAGTACATTATGAAAGATTTGTCATATTTTGTAGATATGCCAGGACAGTTAAGAATTCTGGAAATAATGCCTATAATTGCCTCCATCCTTCCCCATATTTCCATGTAAGATACTACAGGTGTGATGGTTATGTAATACCACTTGTTTTCCCTCTATCTAGTTTGAAACTGCTTATCATTTATTTCATACCTGCCAGGCTACATCTTATGGCTTGAGCTGGCAAGTCCATTAAGCTTGGAATTATAGGACGAAGTCTTGTCAGTGGAAGAGAGTCTGAATTACCATAATCCATATAGTTCACCAGAACAGTATCTTCAGAAGCATATGTTGTAACAGCAGCACGATACCAAAGATTGTCTTCTAGAAAGGAAGGTACAGATATTCTTCTACAGATATAACTTCTGAGAACAGAATTACTTTTTTAGACAGACCAGTATAAAAATACATCTATTTCAGTACAATTCAGGACTACCAGCTCTTGGCTAAGTAACATTTTGAGATGTAGTCTATCAGAGCAGCATCATTCCATATAACCCAATTTCTTCTGTGCTTTTTCTGGGGTCTGAAATTTCAAGGATGTACTTATTTTCAAGCCTGGGGAAATAGTACTTACCAACATAAAACCCCCAAATTTCTCCATGATCTTTTAAAAAGAYCTTCTAAATAATCAAGTGTTAAGAGTTTGCTCACTGAAAGGACATTTAAAATTAGTACTTTATATATATMATTTTTTAAATCACTACCAAGCAATATCCACAGCTAAAAACTAGACACAAATAAATTATATAGGAAACATTTCTAAACATAGTTATAAAAAGTTTTCTTTTTTGTAATAAATTTAAGTGACAGCAATTAATATTTTCACTCCATTTTTACCTGTGAACTGGGCACAGCAGGCATTTCCAGCAGCAGGACGGAAAGATGGACTACTGGGAAATTTGTCACAGTATTCATTAAGAGATGCTTCAAGCTCAGCAAGTTGACCTGATGTTAAAATACACAGGTTTTGGAACACAGCCTGTCTTGCAATTATTACAAAGTAATTAAGCTCAAAGCCTGGMAGAACGTCTTGTAGTCTAAGGGAGATTATTTCAAATGTTTACCATTGAACAGACTAGGGCTCTTCAATCAGTCAGATCGAATAGAGTCCTCATGTGGCTCTGAGGAATCACAGCAGTGAAGAGAATGGACAGGGAAAACAAGGGATGGACTTTTTCAACAAAGGAACAAAGCTGAAGCCAGCGGATATTGAAAGCAAGCTAGTGGAGCTTTTCCAGAAAGAAAACAAAGACAGCTCTTCCAACAACACACAAATGATGAGGTAGGTCACTTCTTGCCTAACAACACACTTTGCTATTGGATTACCCAGAAATTAAAAGGCTGCAGAAGGACACAGAAGAAAAATCCAGTGCAGGAGATACACCAGATCATATCCAGCTGCCAAAGCCCTTTTAGCTGAAAAAACCACAYTGCCTCAATTAGTACTGGGTGGAGGATGCATCTCACCAACTTACTCTGCTCTTTATTTTCCCCCAGACATCTGTTTATGGGCACTATGGAAGATGCACCTCAAGTCCCTGCAGCCTTGTGCTCTGGCCCACTAGAGAGTCACTTACAGTCTTATGTTTTCCTTTATCAGGAAAGCCAAAGCAGGGTTTGGGCACTGGCCTTCTCATACTATGTAACAAAGAAGTTCAGTCCATGCACCCAGTTTTTAAGGAAACACTTGTTAAACACTGTTACAGGGAATAACGAGGTGTTAGAGGAATAAACAAAGTCATTACAAATTCAAACACATTTCTGGAACACATGGGTGAACATATTTGACATTAAATATTTGTGATACAAATTAACTTCAGATTGCTAAACTTCAAGCCATATCATCTTCCTACTTTGCACTACCCAAAGTGCCCACAAATTATCACCTTTCAGGTTAGTAAGTGATATTAACATCTAACACAAAAGTTATTCTCTGTAACACCATGGCTCTTAACTGACTGAGGCATGGACTAAAGTCACAGGCAATCCCTATTTCAGGTCAACCCGCAAGAACAGCAGCAGCTTTCTCCAGCCACTCTCTACCCAAGAGAAAAATGCCATACTAGGCATCCTACATCCCATTTCCAACACATCACTTACGGGCACTTTGCATCCGCTGACAAAAAAAGGTGTCTGGATTTTGAATGTGGGAAACCACACCAGAAAATTCATCTCCGATACTTAAAGAGACAAACTTGGCAACTGAATTAGCACYGTGAGGAGAGTCTTCAATCTCAGGCACTTTTTTTTCACTTCTTTTTGAATYGTTTTCTGATACTGTACATAAAAAAAGAAAGAAGTTTGCTAATCAAAAGCTAGCTGACTTTGAAAATATAAACATACKGAAATAGTTTATTCTTTTTGTTGACGCTTTGACTTTGAAGACTCCTGCCATATTATGAAATTAATGCTCACATAATAATCACTAAACAAATATTTCATRCTTTTAAAAAGTGTATGAGCTAATGTCAACAGTGACCTCAAGGAAGCTCCCTTAGCCAATATTTTAAGTATGAGGTGATGCTAGTGAATAGCTAGAATATCATGCAACATGGGAGGACCTACAATTCYCCAAGTTTAGTTTGATTTGCTTGCTTACCACTTGGAGAGTCTCCTTCTTTGGCATCACTTCCTGGAGTTAAATGAGGCTTCATTTCTAAGGGAACCTTATTTAGGCAGTCTCCTAAAATACAGATGTAAGAGTGATTTACCATACAAGACAGTCATCAGTTAATTTCATTTCAGAACCATCCTCTGAGCCTGAGCCATATCCCTATCACAARGTGAGCATGTTCTACTTATTTGTTCAGCATTTAATATGTTTAAATGCAAAGCAAAAGTAATTTCAGAGTAGCTCAACTACTTGAGTTTTCTGAACACATTCGCAACTCCAAGACTGTTTGACTATATAAAATGAGCAAAGCAGTAACAATCAACATTTACTTGCAGTAACTGAAGACTGTTAGCTGAAACACTGATTGCAGCTTTTCAGACACAAGAATACATAACTTACCTCAATATTTACAACACTGAGTATGTAATGAGTTACCAAGATTTACAAAGAAATCTTGACTTAGCTGTTACATATTCCATTTCTGATGCATGAAACAGTAYTCCAAGCTTTCAATACCATTATTTTCAAATGACAATCTCAGTACAGGTGTTTAAGTTGCTTGTAAAGTCATGGAATAAATGCATGGAACATTTAAGAATGCAGTGATACTTATGTGATCTTCTCTCCAAAAGGTTGGCAGGTTATTTATCGCTTTGCCATCAGTGTGCCGTAAAGCAACCAAATGTGAAATATGCCCAGCACCATCCCGAATCAGTTGAATTTACATGGCACTAAGGTGAACTATCCTTTGGCAGACTGCGTAGTACGACATGGAGATGTAGTACGACATCCTGCACATGAGGAAGTTTAGCAAGCTAAGAGGATCAACCACCACATCCTTCAAAGTTTCTGTGGGCTGCAGATCAATGAAATGAATGTGCTCTTAGCACTACATTGTTCCTGCTCTGCAGCCAGAAGAAAACCTAAACAACAGAGTCTCCCAAATGACAAAAGGTACACCTTGCAYACATTGATCTGGTTCGACAATCAAAGCCACCCAGCTCAACTGAAAATCTGAATTTTGACTCCTCAACGGTCTGGTGCTTGGCTTGTCTCTCACTGAGGCTTGCTAAGTTAGAAATACAAACATGCTTATAGAATTCTCCAACTAAGACACAGCAATATCCAGTGATTGTACTTTCTCTGGSATACTTTAGTGAGCATGTTTGAAATATAACGAAAGCTGGTAAAATCCTATGCGGAACTAGAAATTGAAACTGTAATTTTTAAAGAGTTAAAAATGCACGAGGTAAAGAAACAAAATTGTACCAAATTTTCATGCATCTATAAAACCAGAAAAACAAACAAGGTAATCCAGAACACACTGAAGTTAATACAATTCTATTGTACAAGTAACCTTACTAAAATTTAAGGTTATTAAGCTTAACAAGGTATTTCAGGTACTGACATTTTATGGAAAGGTGAAATAAAATAAAATTTTAAAAAGTCAAGGGAGAGGTTGGGAGAGTGACAAGAGCAAAAGAAAAAACTCTCATCTTTTACAGGTGTTGGGAGGGATGTGAACATAAAAGCCTTAATTGTGTTGGATTTTTTTCCCCCACACAACCAAGTACTTACCAGAATCTGGAAGAACAACACCTACAGCAAAACTCAACCTCACTTCCTCCTGTAATACATCAACAGAAGTTACTGAACAGTGCTTTCCCATGAGCTGGGAAGAAAAGCTGGCAATGCCTTCATTCCATCCTTTTCCTTTTGGATCATAATTAGCAAAGGAACACTTAGTGGACTGGAAATATAATTAGAACCACAGGGGACAGCAGATTGTTTGCCCCTATCTAAGTGACTAAATTAAGGCCCTCAGAAATATCACCTTGTGGATAAAAATGAAAGTTGCTGTTGGGACTTGAAGTGCTATCAATTCAAGCAACTTCTTAACTCTCTTCTAAAGAATTAGGAAACTAAGAATAAAAGCAAGAATCCACAGAAGTTGAATTACCCTATTTAAAACAGCTACAAGRTATGTTTACACTGGAGTTCAGCTCTAGCTGTTTGTAGTAACAAACAAAACRAAAGAACTTTTTATCACTTCAAGAAACACTGCAGAGATATACTGAACATGAATGAAAAACAAGTGCTGAAACTCACACATTCAACTCTTCATACCTGTTTTACAGGACAACTCAGCTAAAATTCCCACTTATGATGYTCTCATAAATAAGAATTGACTTCCACCTGCTTCCTTGTAGCCTTAACACCCCAGAGTAGATTATAGCTACTGCTTTAACTGCTGGCATCCATTTCTTAAAAGTCTAATAATTTCATGTAACCCACCTAAATATCACTCAACATGGAATCTCAGTTCTCTTACTTTTGCAGAACTTACGTGAGCTTCAAAAGGTGAACAAGGAAAAACCTTCTGTTCTTTGAAAATAAAYTGACTGCAAATTTTTTATTCATTTYGTACAACCATTTGGTATAAAAGGCCCTCACAATCACTTGATCAGATTCATTAGAACTCARTCACAAGTACACACACACAAAAAACCAGGATGAACTAACGTAAGTCTCGTGACATGAAGCCTCCTTTCTAAATTCCTTCAAAAAGTTAAACAGATGAATAAGCCACTTCAAAGAGGTACATGACAAAGGAGTTCCCTGGTGCAGTGCGAACATGAGGCTAGTTGGAGATATGCACATTTATTCACCTTCATAAATGTGATCCCAAGAAACCACAAAGACAGAAAAATCAACTCCTGCAGAAGATTGGAAGAAATGTCTGGCTCAAAGTAAGATCAAGAGAGGCTTCAAAACATTACAAAGGAGAACTGTGTCATCTTTAGATCCTGCAACAGCAAAGAAACAACAGCTTATCTGCATCTGTTACTGTCCAATACTACATTAAATGTATTTCTCTAATAAATTTCCAAGGCTCCAAGCATCAGAKCATGATTTTTTCACAAAAAACAAGACACCAGAAGTTTTCTGAATTGGACACACTACATCTGTTTCAGTCCCACAATATTTCTCTAGCCACATCATACATGTCTTAAAACTTTTTCACAGATATTTTTTCAAATCAAACCAGGGTTGTCTGATAGTGCTTCTAAGGGCTCTAGAAGTAACATTTTTCTGAATGCATCTYCCAGTAACTTTTTATTTGAAGCACTTATCTTTCTAAAAGGAGAAACTTGTTCCTTTCCTGCACACATTAAATTAAGCACATTGCCACTCACTCACAGCAGACTCACTCAAGACATAGTCAAATTTGTATTCCATACCTTCAGATAAACTCCCTTCTTGGTTTTGCTATTACTTAAACTGTAATCAAAGAAAAATATGTCAATTTTGAAGAATCAAAGACTGGTAAGTAGCATTAATAATACAGTGTACTTGCAATAAAAGGCTGTGTTCATAGCATGCGATTTTTGTCAACCCTTACTCCTCATCCAAGAAAATGCAGAATGACAAAGATGTTAATTCCCTATCAAGCAACATCTGGTGTGTTTTTCCTGATAAATTAATTTTGATTAAAATGAAGAAGAAACCTTATACTGTTGTTGTGGAGTTCTGCTAACACCTTAGTCCCAAACCAACCTTAAGAACTAGAAAACTGGAAAAAAAAAGTTGCTATTTCAGTAGAATACATAAGTAATCTTCTGATAACATACAGGCCAGACTGTGTTCCCCACCCCATTCAGTCACTGCAGCAAAACTCGTATTAGGAGGGATACTGTCTCTCTGTGAAGATTATTTGGCAGAACTTTTAACAAACTTACTTCTGTTTAAAGGGATCACAAACTACTCTATGTGTTGGCCAATCTTTTTTCTGACAATCTGCAGAGCAATAGTATGTTTGCAGGCACTGTGAACATCTGAGCTTTCCTAGGGAAAAAAAAAGTAAGACAAAAAAGAGAAGCCTGAGCAAAACATGTATTGGAAGGGACAACAGCTGTTAAGAAAACTGCTTTACAAAACAGCTCCCCTGCAATTCCAAGCACATACAAACAGGTATTTGTATTCACATATCACACATTACTGCCCAAATGTCCCAAATTCCTTCTATATTTAAGAAGGAAAGAAACCCCACCACTTCTGATAAAGAGGTGTTCTCTTCTTGTCAGTTCTGTTACTCCAACTGTTTTCTGAATAGTCTATCCTTGTGTCTGAGTGTTAAAAAAGACATCCATTTAAAGACATTTCTGAGCAAACCTGATCTGGTTTCACTGAAAAATGTACTGTATGTCACAGAGCACAGGACAACAGGCACCTACCGAACAGACCACAACGATGGCAAGTCCCCCCTTTAGGGGGTGGTACTAACAAACTCAAGAGGCTCTTATCACAGCAAATAGAAAAAGCATTCTTAGAAGTCTGATATTGCAATTTCTCTCGCTTCTCATTAATCCAATCAGACACCTGTGGAAGAAAAACCTGAAGTCATTCTTACTAGAAAAAAGCTGCCCATTAGCATAGAAATATTATAATATACAAAGATACAACAACAAAAGGAGACAAAACTTCAAAGTTCTAGAAAGAGAAATACACGCTGATAATTTTTGCTATCTAGAAATGCTCAGAACGCCTGGGGCAATTACAAAGTGAAATAACTCACAGTATTTCCTTTATCAGCTGCAACTAGGGAGTTCTCTCTACCAGATTTGTCTTCCACGGAACTTCCTAGAAGCAGAAGTATTTGCAAAGGGAGCTGATTAACACCACTAATGCATGCCTGTGTTATGGAATATTTGCAGGAAGAAATAAAAGCTCTTGGCTACTCCTACTATTCTGCCAGCCCGTTTGAGCGAATGGAGATGCTTGGGCCATGACACACTCTGGAAGTCACTTGTTTTCACTCTGATACTGCATTTATTCAATAATGCAATCAGTGGTATTACTGAAACAACAGTCTCACCGTTCTGTGCTTATCACTCAATATTCAGAAAGAAGACACTCTGAAACAAGAGATTCTGACTTTCCAGTCAGAGTGCCCTATAAAACTTGTGGTCTTTCCTGTGAGTCCTGTTTCTTTACCCAACAACTCTTACAAGACATTTGGCTAAGTCTGCATATCAATATAGTAGGAACTTCCCTAATTCTTCAATTATCATGGCAGATTTTTTTTTAGTTATCTAAGGCATTTCAGCTGGCACAAATTTGGATAATTAGGAGTTAGTTCTATTTATAAGGCATATTCATACTGATGATGTGTATCAATAATCAAGCATATAAACAATCACAGAAGAACAAAGTCAAGATACCTCTGTCAAGCTTTGGACAAAGTTTCTCTTATTGCACTTGTTCTGCAGTTAAAACTTTCTGTACTGTTTCTACACTTGCCAAAAATACCCTGTATATTGTTTGCTTACAAAATACTGATTTTTGTTAGATATTTCAGAAACTCAGCCTCAAAACTAAAAGCTTTTCAACAGGAAGATGGTACCTGTGACCCTGCTGCTTAAATCTGCATCTGCAACTTCATTATCTTGAAGATTAAGTAGTTCTGCCATCATGTAAAGGTTCACATTAGAGTAAGACCAAAGGTGGCTGTAGGCCAGGTAACTGCAAAAGCATGGATTTAAAGATTAATTCAGGCAGGCACACAAATTAAAGTATTTTTGGGTCATGTTCTGAAGCTATATTTAAGCATTCATTTTGGAAGGCTAATTCTCTACCATCTATTTATTTTGTTTGCACAGCAAAATACTTTCTGCATTAAAGATCTCAGCAATGAATACTGCAGATTAAATGATGAAAATTCCTTTAGGAGATGAACACACCGGCAAGCAGGAGTGGCCGTCACCACCTGCACGCGAAGCTCGTTGTGTGTCTGTAGAGGAGACCTCACTGTACTTTGGATAAAAAAGTTTGTAGTAATAAAAAGCACAGGCTGCACTCTTGGGTTCCTCATGGCCTGGAGCCCTGGGAAAAACATTGGCTGCCTGAGGGGAACCACTGCCCCGAGCTCTGCTGAAATAAACTTTTGGCACCTGCTTTCCAAAGGTTAACACGCCGAATATAATTAAAAATATGGGGGGAACCAAACTAAAATGAACCTGCAAATAAAGCAGAGCATTCTTCGAAGGGATACTGTAAATCAACTAAACCAGAAACGCGCTTTCACAACCGCAACTAAACAGTACTGCTAGGTGCTATTTTAATTAACCCAGAAAAAAGTAGATACCCCAGTCCCACGGCCTTCGGCCCAGCTCGCAGCCCGCCCCGCCGCCTCCGGCCCTTTTCCCCCTGAGCTGAGCGCTCACCCAAGGGACGCTCCCGGCTCCTCTCCCTGCTCCACGCC